>JAQIXN010002709.1:0-10456 GCA_034698145.1 Proisotoma minuta | reverse complement strand
ACCATCCCTTAAAATATGGTTATCTGATTCCGTGGAAAGTTTGTTTTTAAAAATGAATTGAAGCAAATAATGCATATGTATTGTTGAAGAGTACCTGTGCCTGTGGCCTTGGTGGATGCTGAGCTTGTTCCTTTTTGTACATGACTGAATTGTTTTTGCTCAGATTTTGGAGAAAATAGGGAAAGCTGGTGGAAGAAAGTGCATGAGCAGAAGAAGGAGAGATGTCCTATGATTTCTTCCCTATAAGGAGATGTTATCTCCATTCTCTTCGTGCATATAGAAAGCGAGAAAGCTTTCTCCAACTTTCCCTCAAATCTTTTAATATGTTTATGTATGATTTCATGTTACGAAAAAAAATCTTAATTTCATGTTTATAGTTTATAGCACGCGTAAGTTGAGGTTGAGAGGAGATAAGGTAAACAGAAAGTTACGAGGACAATGATGGATTGCAAACACGCGTTCTTCCCAAACGATACATGTATTGCATATCTAATAAACCATCGGGCAGTTCCGGTTTTTGCGTGTCCACTTATTTTTTTCTCTCTGTCAATCAATTGGATTAATGTAAGACATATTGGTGGACGATAAGTTTCCCAGTTTCAAAAACGTTTTCGCTTTATAAAATCTTTCAAAAATATGGTTTTCGTAACTGTTAGGTAAATTTAGGTAATTGCAGAATTGAAAAGCATTTGTGTGTAATTGTAAAATTTATATTTTCAGACTTTTTGATGCGACCGGAAGCTACGCCAGTCAGCGACAACAAGAGCGACTGAATGGAAAGGGATTTAAGACCAGGACTTTTGCGCGGAGAATGGATGAAATGGACTATCGTTGGGATTCTTTTTGGGACGGTATGGGTATTGGGGTCAACGGGAGCGGATCTGGGACAAATTCCAGCTTCAAAAGTGAAAAGACATTTAAGAAATGGACCATTGAAATTAGTGGATTAGACGAAAGATTCGCTGCAAACTTTTTGGAAAAGTTTTGCATTTCCAACAGATATCCAAAGATGCCTGACAAGTCAGCAGATGACCTCAGCTACTACGGTACGATATACTATTTAATAACAATTTATTTATATCGTTCAATATTTTTGAGCAGTGACGATATCAACTGATCCCAACTTGGCAAGGGATGGGGACGTGATGCCAATTTCGGTGGCAGCCTTTTACATTAACAAGTTGGAAGAGACGGGGCTAAAGTGCAACTACACAAAGCACATCAGCCCCGACGCTGACCATCCGTCCCCATCCATGATCTGGACGCTGACTGAATGGCGTTGAACAATCCGATGCCATAGCTTTGAAACCTGATTCGAGGCCTAAACAAATAAAATTTCACTGTGACAAATTGTGCCAAATAAAACTATTATAGCACCATTAAAAACGTGATGTTAATTTATTGCATTTATTTCCACGATCCATGTGTTGACAAATACTGTTCTATTAAGCTAACCAACAACTCAATTTGCAACAACACAAACAAACAAAATTATTATGACATCACAGTAAAGCTTTCATTTTCAAACGAGTGACTTGAACTTGATATAATGCAACAGTATACAAAAATTGTTGGCCATAACAAGAAATAGGAATTGGTACACAAAAGTTGAATTTAAATAGACCTAAACTGCATTTAACTTAAGTACTTATCCGTAGTCCATTATAAACTTTGTTAACTGGGCTTTGTTTCAATATTTTCTTGATTCCTGCAAACAAATTACATTGCATATTTAAAAATACTTTAAAATAATATTTCAATTCTCTTTACCTTCTTTCTCTTCCGCACTGAGTTCTTTTTTAGGAAAGTCGACGTCAATTGTTATGTACAAGAGACCATGCGAATTGTTATCTTCGTAGTTTGGCATTCCCTCTCCCTTCTTTCTTATCCTCGCTCCAGGCCATGTAATCTTATCTCTAGACACTTGAACTTTGTGGCCATCTAAATGAGGAATTTCTAAGGAGAACCCATTGAGAGCATCTTGAAGTGAGATCGTGATATTGGTGAATAAATCATCCCCCTTCCTTTCAAATCTCGAATGAGGCATCGTCTTAATCTTGACGCGAAGGTCCCCAGGCTCTCCGTCCACGTGCGGCTCCCCTTCAGCCACGAATCGATGTTCTTGGCCATCGTGCATTCCAGGCTCAACCTCCACTTCCAACACTCTTTCCTCATTTACGTACTTTATGTTGGGACACTCGTCGCATACTGATTGTTGGGTCATTTGAAATCTTCCTGGTCCTAATTGACGTGTCACCATTTCCTGTCTGCAATTACATTGGCGAGTTCCTGAAGCTGGTTTTGCTACTGGTTTGTTCCTCGTCAGCTGGAAAAAAATCATTAATTTTCAATAAAAATGTTTAAAGAGTAATAACGTAAAGACAATATAATACCTCAACAAAATTTCCCGAATAAAGCTCTTCTAATGTGACATACAAGTCCATTACAATATCCGCCCCTCGATTGACTTCCTTTTGTCTCTCTCCTCCACCAAAACCGAAGCCAAAGTCCCCTCCGAAAAATGACTGGAAGGGATCCATCGAGCCAAATCCACCATTTTCCTTTTTTAAACAGTCTTCCCCACAACGGTCATACGTCTCCCGTTTCTCGGTATCGGAAAGGGCTTCGTACGCCGCACTCAAGTCCTGGAATTTTTGAACAGCTTCAGGGTCTTCTGTATTTTTATCTGGATGAAGTTCTTTGGCAAGGCGTCGATAAGCTTTCTTAATTTGGTTTGTAGTAGCGTGTCGTTGGACTCCGAGGATGGCGTAAAAATCACGGCTAAAATTGAAGGTTTAATTTAGAAGTCAGTTTGCAAAACTGCCCTTAAAGACATACCCGCAAAGGACAATACAAAAATGGACAAGAAGGAGAATTAAGGGACTCCAGCCCTTGACGCGGCTCAAAGTGTGCATCGGTTTTTGTGCCGACTGCAATTAAAAACTGTTAAAAGCATTGTTAGACAAAAACTTTTTGAAATCCTTAATTTACCTAATGAATTATGTCCAATTGATGAAGGGGGTGTGGTTGTCAGAGTTTGTAAGTGTCAAGTTTGTGACTCCCAAAGTCTTGTTGGCATTTGTGGCTTTTGAGATGAATTTGCAAATGATTTGTTCCAACTTGATTGGGCACTGGCTTTCGGGGCATCGAGAACTACGCTTTATTGCCTTATATTTTTTATTATCAATTATCGTTAACAGTTATTTAATTTTAGTTTTGGATCAACTTTGTGGGTGTGGCTTTGGCCTCCCAATCAGGCCAAATTGTCTCCTTCATTCGAATCGCGTATTCCTTCAAATTGACCAGCTCCTCTGAAATGAATGAAATGCATGAAAATGTATTTAATTATCTTTACATACAAATGTATTGTACCGTTGATAAGTCTGTAAAATGGAAGTTGTAGATCCGCCCAAAGGAATTGAGCCAGTAGTCCAAAAATGGCACAGTCATCGGCCGTTGGCTGGTCGCCCAGAAAGAAAGGCTTGTCTCCCAACGTCACCGATAATGTCTTTAGGTCACTCGTCATTAATTTTAAAACTTCTTCCTTCGTGTGGCGACCTAGCCCTTGACCCCAGGCAAATTGCTCATACTTGTTTTTAGCCATGAAGCGAAATTCTACTAATTCTTTAGGACTTTTGTAAGGGAAAAGTTGAGACAAAGTTTGACTGTCTCCATTATCAAAAGAGTAGACGTAACGCCATAAAATTAGACCCCTGCAATTATAATCATAATCATAGTAAAATTATAATCATTTCAATTTTTTATCCATATGTAAAATACCAAAATAAATGTTCTTCGACCATAACTCTGGCCATGGATCCAATTGCAAATTCCTCTGGGGAATAGTTCCCTAACTTTTTATCCAGTTTTCTGGAATTTCAAAATTTTAATTACATTTCAATCATGGACAATGGAATCATACTTTTCCAACATTTCCACAATTAATTGTGAGTCAGTGTAATGTGTTCCGTTGAGAGTGATCCAAGGGCCCTTGTCCTTGTGTCCCTTGGGGGCCGTGGTGTCCACTTCATATTGGATGTTTGCAAGTCTCAGGAAACTTTCCAGTTTTAGAGCAAATGGGGATGGATTTGGGATGAGCGTCGAAGGTGGAAATTGATGCAAAATTACAATTTCTGGCTTTTTCCGACTCTCATTCGCAAAATACTCTCTGTATAAAAATATGAGAAAAAATGTTTTAGTCGACCAAATTGAAATAGAAAATGACGACTTACAGCAACTTTTGTTTTTGTCTCGCAGTAAAAAACTCAAGTCCAGTGTCCCTCAGTTTTTTGTAAAGGTGCCAGCCCCCAAGAATAATTATAGCCCTCGAAAACCATTTTCTTAGAGGATCTTGAAATGCTTTAATCGCCGACATTTTTAAATCAGTTTGTTGTAGAAATTAGAAAATGAAAAGCTTGACAATCAAATTTATTTGAATGTCTCATTAATTTATGCAGGAAACAAATGAAGATTCCAAAATGAAGTGGATTCGTTGACCATGAACTTCTTGGCACATGCAGAGATTAATCTATGCTAATCCTAAGCAATTTTACTACCAAATAAATATTGACAAACATGGACATTGATCTCTAAATAACTTTATTGGTCATTTAAATTTCACAATACTGATTAATTGTTTTTCTTGGCTTTGTTTCTGCCTTCAGCTAACCACTCATCCCAATCCTACAAAACAAATTTTAAAAACTTTGTAAAATACTTTAAAATGCATAATTTTTTGCAATAATTTTAATTTTAACCAACCGGCCAAAATGTTTCCTTCATTCGGAAGCAATATTCTTTCAAATTTGATAATTCTCCTGCGACATGAATGATAATCAATGAAAGCGAAACATTACCTTCCTGAAGAATACTTTTGTATATTGGTCAATAACTTACCATTTAGCAGCTTCTCAAATGGTGAATCAGGACAACACCAAACGATTTCTGCAAGTTCTCCAAATACGGCTGCGTCATCTTCAGTGGCTTCTGAGCCCAGGAGGAACTTTTTAGAGCCCAACAACTTTGAAAGAGCCCTTAAGTCATCTGACATTATCTGGATGACTTCTTTTTGGGAGTGACGACCTACGCCTTGAGCATTGCACGCCGCTTTCATGTGAGGAGTCATCAACAAAGGAACCAACCAATCTAATACTATTTTTGGATAGACAAAAAACTTGTGACAGTCACGTCCCTTGGTGTAAACATAACGCCAAAGAAGAAGACCCCTAAATATGTATCCATCAGCAATCAACTAAGTAGTTTTAGTAATTTTATGTAACAAAACTTACCAATAGAAATGTTCATCCATCATTAATCTTGCCATTGTTCCAATTGCCCTCTCTTCCTCGGAATACTTTCCAAATCTCTTGTCAAATTTTCTAGAAATGTTTGCTAGTTATATTATATAACTTATATACATATTTGATTGTTAAGCGAATTATCTTCAAAATTTACTTTGCAAGAAATTCTATGCAAATTTGAGAGTCGGTGACATGTTCTCCATTCAATGTAATCCAAGGACATTTTCCTTTGACGCTCATCGAATCATTTTCATCAACTTCATATGGAATTTTGGCCATTCGTAAGAAAGTTTCCAACTTGACAACAAACGGTGACGCGTTTGGACAAGTCTTTGCCGAAGGGAAGCGATGGACAATGACGACGTCTTTTGGAGTATTGGACCATCTTGATCTATGCATTTTTACAAAATTAGAATTATTGGAACTTTTGGAACTTATATTTTTTTTAGTTTTCAAATTCTTACAGCATTCGTTTCTTGTTGATTGCAGAGATTCCTTTGCCCAGAAATTTGAGTCCATGTTTTGCAAGCCAAAGACCACCCAAACTACAGAGAACTATTGGGCCATATTCTTTGACCAACTCAATTATTTCCATTTTAATTTAAATATTTAATTTTACGGGAACTCGTAAATCTCGCCGACTGATAGAGTGAAAATGACAACAAAAAAGCAATATTATATCATGTTCATATGCAGCGACCTTGATATAATCTATGTCCTTGGTTGAAGTTTCATCTCGAAGTTAACAAATAATTAAGAGTGCAAATTATTGTTTGGTTTTTTATTTATAAAAAATGCATTCACAAAAATGAGCAGCAGTCACATTGCTGCAGGTCTCGCAAGACACTCTTCCCAATTTGGCCAAAATCTGTCCTTCATTCTCAAGCAGTATTCTTTTAGGTTTGGAAGCTCTTCTTCTAAATACTTTTCGTATGGTGACCCTGGAGCGCAATAAACGACCTGCGCCACAAAGCCAAATACTGAACAGTCTTCAACACAGGGTTGTTCCCCTAGAAGAAATTTCTTGCGACCTAAAATAGTTGAGACAGTTTTGAGATTTTCTTTCATGATATTGATCACAGTGTCCATATCATGGCGTCCTATTCCTTGATAAAATGCCCCCATTTTGACCCTGGCGTTTGCTGACTGATAAAATGCGTATAGGTACACGGGATTAATTGAGGTAACTTCTGCGAGTCCCTCGCCCTGACTGTAAACGTAGCGCCATAAACCTAGACCCCTGTTAATAATATGCACACAAATTAATCCAACTATTTTATAAATTCATTGACAAAATAGCTGTACCAGTAAAAATGTTCATCCATCATAATCCTTACAGCGCGTGCAATTGCTTTCTCTTCTGCAGAATAAGATGAACCAATGGATAGGCCAAATTTTCTGAAAATCATATTTATATATATATATATACATCTCTTTTTTCAAATTGTTAAAGCTTTAATTAATCTATGATTTACTTTTCAAGAAACTCAATAATTATCTGGGAGTCTGCGATATGTTCTCCATTCAACGTAATCCACGGCGTTTTTCTGTTTTTGGACCACGGAGATAGATGATCCATCTGCATGAGAAAAAAAAAATTTTAAGAAACTTCGAGCCAAATAAATAAATATTTATATCAAGTAAATTAATGTACCTCATAAGGTATTTCAGCCATCCTCAAAAATGTTTCTAGTTTGAGGACAAAGGGAGAAGGGCTTGGGGCTCGGAGTCCTCTCGCAATTGCGTGAACTATGACCACATCTTTCGGACTTGTTGCCCATCTCTCTCTGTGTATGTAACAAAACGTTTTTTGATGAGAAATCTTTTACTGAAAAGCCAAAATAACTTACAACATACGATCTTCTTTACGTCTTGCGGCTTTCAGTTGAATCCATTCTGTGACCACTCGAATTGTCCAGACCCCACCCATTGTGGCCACTATTATAAAACTCAGGTCTTTCAACTTGAGGGGGACGCCTTTAACGGGCATCATTATGGCGTCCGGAACGGCCGGAATTTTCTTTAGGAACAAGTTTAGAAAATTTAAAGACATTTCTCTGCAGAAGATCGATAATTGGTTCTGTTCTTGGCTCTCCCGTTTTTTCTGTCAATTGCATTCTCATCAATAACAGCTTCGTATTATCATGCGGTGAAAAAATTTAGTATATTGTGGATATGGAACTCTAAGCTAATTATCAGATTGAGGGATTATTACTGTTGATTAAATTAAACACTTAAAAATTTAAATGATGCATTAAATAAATGATATGTATAATTGTATATATGTTTTATTACTGAAAAAGTTAATATACTACAGCTTTGATTTAATAGTGTCCTTTTTGGTAGAATTCAGGTCCTGAGATTTGATTTTGCCAGTAGGCCCAAGTTTGGGGGAACGCCTTATGCAGTTTTCCCAGTCAGGATAATAAGTGTCCTTCATTCTGTAGCAATAATCTCGAAGATTTGTCAGATCATCTGAAATCAATTCAATTTTAAGATTTTAAGAATGAATGTCTAAAGAATCAATTCTTTTGATACCTCTGACTAATTTTTCATAAGGAGAATTAGGGAGGGCCCAAAGGAGGACGGAAAGGGTCCCAAAAATAGCGCAGTCATCTTGACAAGGGCTGGACCCAAGTATAAATGGTTTATCCCCAAGAATATGGGACACGGCGTGCAAATCTTTTGTGCAGAGGTATTCGACTTCCTCCTTGGTGTGAGCCCCCATCCCTTGTACCATCGACCGCTTCTGCACCGTCCGGTAACCGAACGCCATGAGCACTTTGTCGTAAAATGGATTAACCCCCACAACTTTGGGAAATTGACTGGGATTGTAAATAAATCTCTCCATCGCCATTCCCCTTTAGGACAAACAATAATTAATCACTATAATTTATCAATAGGGATTATATATTTATTTAGTCATAATCATACATGAGAGCATGATCTTCAAGGGTCACTCGGGCGCAGGTCGCAATTCCAAGTTGGTCCTCGGAATGTCCCTTGTTCAAATCTACTTTGAAGTATCTGCAAGCAGACACCAAGTTGTCTCAAAATTCTCAAAATTGAAACAACGTCTCAATTTTACCCATTGAGATATCTCATGATAAGCTCACTGTCCCCCAAGTGGACTCCGTTCAAACTTATCCAAGGGGCCTTCCCCTTTGGCCCCAACATGTCCTTAGAGTCTGTCTGCAAAAAATGCAAAATAATTATATAAGCTTCATGTGTGTGATTGATGTGTATGAAAATCCAGAGCCATACTTTGTGAGGTATTTTAGCCATCCGGAGATAGGTTTGGAGCTTGACGACAAACGGGGAGGCACTGGGAATGTTTGCGGCTTTTCCGAACGTGTGCAAAATGACCAAATCCTTTGGCGTGTTGTTCCATCTTGCCCTATAACATGACGATTGATTTGATCAATAGATTCGCCAAAGTCTTGAGCACAATTTATGTACATACCATTTCCGTTTGTTGAGGACGTTTCGAACGATATTCATTGCACACTTTGGTTATCAAGTTGTTAGCCCAGAAGTACGCGTCCTCTTCAGCTGACAACTGGCTTCGTAACAAAACAAAGTCCAATTTAGAAATTCTCATTTTCCCCAATGCTAAATTTTTGTCGTCGATCTTGTATGCCTACATTTTCCTCTACTTATCAATTTGGTCATTCTTTTAAAATTCTGATGATGTTTTCATCCTCGATGCCGCAAAAAGAATGCAGAACACAGAATGACTGCAATTAAGATCGCAACCCTTTAAACAATTATTCTAATTTGGAGCTGAAGAGAAGGTGGGGAAACTGTTGGTCAATGAGATGTGTTATGCTACAGCAGTGGGTGTGGTTCGTCCCAAAATTCCTTCGTCTTGTGTGTCATGAAAACTGGAAATCTCAAAATTGTTCTCAGAATCTCATTCTGCCTCGTCCCCGTCTTTCTCTGAGCTCCGTCTATTGGAAAATCCTTCCAAACCCCGCGTAGCACGTTTTCATTTCGGTTTCAAAGCAAGGAGCCGATTCAACACATTTCCCGACAATTTCCAGGTAATTTCCAACATTTACAAAATTATATAATCCTTATTTGACTCTAATTATCCTTAATTAGGAGGAAAAGTGTGTCAAGATGGTGGGGAAACGTAATAATGTGATTCCCAATGGTCATTTCCACAAAGATTGGCAAAGCTACGTCAAGACATGGTTCAATCAACCTGCTCGCAAGAAGCGCCGTCATCTCAAGCGCTTGGAGAAGGCCCGTAAAATTGCTCCACGCCCTGCAGCTGGACCCTTGAGACCTGTTGTCCGCTGTCCCACGGTCCGTTACCACACCAAGGTCCGCAGTGGTCGGGGATTTTCCTTGGAGGAAATCAAAAGGGCAGGACTCAATCGAGGTTTCGCCCGCACCATCGGAATTTCCGTTGACCATAGGAGAAAAAATCGCTCCTTGGAGTCACTCCAACAAAATGTTCAACGCCTCAAAGAGTACAGGTCTAAACTCATCCTCTTCCCACTTAACGCCAAGAAACCGGCCAAGGGAGACTCCAACGTAAGTCTTTGAAGGAAAATATAATTTTAGAAAAACATTTGATTTATATACTGTTATTAATTTATTTAGGCTGAGGAAGTGAAGTTGGCTGCTCAGCTGAAGGGACCATTGATGCCTGTTCGTCAGCCAAGCAGGAAAGAAAGGGCCCGTGTTCCAACCGAAGAGGAGAAGAAGTTTGATGCCTTCACAGCCATCCGCAAGGCACGAATTGACGCCAAATTGGTAGGAATTAGGGCAAAGAGAGCAAAGGAAGCGGCGGAAAATCCTGAAGATGCTGCAAAGGCTAAAGCCCTTGGACAAGCCAAAAGGAAGAAGAATAAGTAAATTCCTTTAAAAAAACTTTGTTAAAAATTGATTTTCGTAAATAACACGTCGTTATTATTATATCTCCAAAATAATTTGCGTTTTTATTTATTCATTTGAAATAATGATTGGTTTCATTCAATTAGAAAGGCCACTAATTCATTCTACATCATTTTTTTAGACCGATTTGTTTCTCTCTTTTATTTAATCTTATATATTTGAGGAACGTAACAAAAATAGTTATTTATAACAAAAAAAAACAATAATATTTATAACTTAAATTAATATGGCTATGAAAGCGTTCTTGTTAA
>JAQIXN010002708.1:0-10460 GCA_034698145.1 Proisotoma minuta | reverse complement strand
ACTTAGGCTACGCCGTAACCATGGCCTTAAATTTTGGGAAAGGCCATAGTTCCTTTTGCGTCTTGCCTAAGAAAAATAACAACTTATGTGTGACCCTGTATATAAATATATATTTTAGGAGGACATTTACCATAATTCTATGTTTTCCCTTAAACGTTGCACTGAACATTGCGACAACCTGCCCCCAGAAGATTCCCCCAGGGATCCAAATGGGTTGGGGGCCATAAGATTAACCAAGGAGGATTGCCACAGAAGGTGTAAGAGTCCGGCCGTCAGAAGTCCGATTCACTAATCCCTGTCAGGCATATATTCTAACGGAATTGCAAAATGAGACGGGGAATCTGACACTACCCCAATATAAATAAAATTAAAAATTAACCTACCTTTAGTGATTACAGGTTTAGTTTTAATAAATAAATGAAGTTTCGGGTCATATCTAAAATTTGGAGAAATTATTCATCATCAAGTCCCAGTTTTCATAAAGTTTTATTTAAATGAAACAAATTCGAAAAAAAACGTAAAGCTTAGGTGAGATGCTCGTACAATCGTAACAGTGTAAAATTGTAAAATAATATTGTTATTTGCAAATAATTTAAAATCGCAGACTTCTTATACTTAAATAAGAATTTAAATTTTGTATGTGTAAAATTTAATGGCCTATCTACGGGAGGGAAAAGTGGCGTTCGTGGGTATATAAATCCGTAATACATAAAACAGGAGAAAGTGCAATGAAATATTGATGAACATTCTACGCCAACACTGTTTTGTTTTTATGTCATTCTATGAACCCATTTGCAGAGACATTCCCATTTACAATGAAATGTTTTGATAAAAGTGATAAAAGCTGTCTACTGTGAATTAGAGGAGAGATAACAACCCAACGACGAAGAAAGAGCATTCGCACAACAAGACTTATCTCCCAAATTGTTTTTCTTCAACGTATACACTATAGCAAAATGTCGTCCAAAGTTGTGATTGCGGTACAAACTAAGTAGATATATTACTGCTATCGCAGTTTCCGCAAAAGACATAATAAAACGAAAAAGCAAAGCAACAGTTTACTTGGACTCCCCAAGGAACTGGAGAAAGTTCTGATGGCTGGCTGGTAAAAATCCCGTCATGTCTTGTCCACTGGGACACTGAATTTTGTTCTCTTCCCAATTTTCTTTTTCATTTAAGGTCGAACATTTTATTTCATTACAGTTCAAGGGATACATATTTTTTTACCCATATAGCCCTCCTTTCACTTTTTTAAGAGAAGGAAAAAGGTTTGCTAAATAAATTAAATACTTGTTGAACCAAGGTCTATTTGAGCACATGTTCAATGCCATTTATTTGCCCTCGCCCTCAGCCTTATGATATGAAATTATAATCGAATTCAATGACATGAATTAATTCTGTACTATCATGTCCTTTTGTTTGCACAAATGATATATCCATGTCCAACTTTTACAATAATTGGGTAAGCCTATATCTCGTGAGTAATGTGCATTTATCAAGTTGGTTCTTGCCAATATTATTTGAGCGAAAGCGATAATGAAAAGTGTTTCGATGTTTTCAAGTTACAGGCAAACAAAACTTAAGTTTCATGTTTCCGCTACTTGACAAGAAATCTTTCATCTTTCCTATAGATCTCATTATATTCCCTATAATTTAAAATGTAACGAAATTGAAAAATAAGTAACATAATGATAAAATATCTGAAACAGACGAATGTTGGGCATGTCAACTCGTGGAAAGAAAAGAGACTCTCTCCTCTAACTGGGAGTGAGATTGTGGAGAGAAAGTTTCCTCTTTCTCTGATCATTGTGCCATTAGCTCTCTTCCAATCTCTTTCTCGGCAGAGCAGTGAGGAGTCTCAATTGATTCCTACATAATTTGTTCCAACTTGTTTACGACGTGGGAGTTGAAGGACTGACGATAATTTTGTGAGATTGACACAAAACTAATTTATAACTTCCTACAAACAAGAAGGTTTGCCTCATTTCCTTTATAGCATATTGAGCCATATTGAACGCTTTAGAAAATAGTTTTTTGGAAAATTGGAACTTTGAATTTGAAAATTAACAGACAGAGCTTTTGTCAGACCCTTTAGGATATCGTGTCTATGCATAAAATATAGAGATATTTAGAAGTACCTGCTTGTGTAAAATTTACTTAAGGAATAAAGTTTGAATATTTGCTTTGGATTAGGGGACAGGATGACATTCGTGACGTCTTTTTCCTTCATTTGTGGCCTGCTTTTTGCCATCTCTTCTGCGATGGCGATGGCTGTTCCCACTCCTGGATTGGGTAAGTTTTATGCGGATATTGTCTGAAAATTAGGTACCAACAAGCTTTGTACATAATGTGATTGAATGTAATTCGAGGAACGAGAAAAGACAGATTTGCAAAACAAAAGTCCATACAACATTTCATTTTCTAAGACTGCCATTGAGAGCAAAATCCATCAGACAATAAAATCTTTTGTGCCTGAAAATTTTCAATCAGATTAATTCAATTTAATCCCTACTTCCAAATTGATTCGGTTCTTATTTCAAATATTCAAATGATGGGTTTGGAAGCGTGTCTCTTGTTGAATTTATTCTTAGGGTTTATTTAGAATTACCTCAAAGCCTTTGAGTCAAAGGTCTTCTTTGAGGTTCATATTTTTCATGCTAAAAATATCCAAAAAACTGTTCAAATTATCAAATGACATTTTACCTGAAAAAATATTTGCTTGTCTTTCTTTCATCTCATATAACTTGGTATAATCTTCCAAAAATACTCTTAAAATAACTACATCAAGTGAAAGCATCTCTTGTTTTTACAACTTTTTTATAAAGGGGCATACTGAGAATTCGAAATTGATGAACAATTCATTAAACAAAGACCTTTCACTTGTGACGTGAATTGCTGAAACATTTCTGCTGTAGCCTGTTTCAACATATTTCATTATTCATCGGCTTGACACATGCAGCAACGTAATTATGGTTTAATTTGCTCAACGGTGTGAAACTAATGTTGGACTAAATATAGCTGACAGACGCTAGTTAGTGACTGTCACTTCATTTTGCGAATAGTGGGATCTCAACTGTGTAATTTCTCAGTTTGAATGCGAACATGGTTTTAGTGTCCCTGCGGAGTTCGTCAGCACTTAACCAACTTTCCGTGTCCAAGGGCGTATTAATTTGCTATTGGAAAGCCTTGCGTCGTCAATGTTATGACAAAAAGATTCATGTTGCTTTTCCCTGGTGAAAACTGCTGTATAACTAATACTGTATGTAGCTTCAAGTTGAAATAAATATAATTCTTCCGAAACAAGTAATTGAGAGATAAACATCTCTCTGAAAATGCATTAGCTCGTTAACAAAGTATAATATGAAAAGCAAACAGATGTATTAATATTACAAGTCTCAAATCCCAACTTACTTTACATCCTCTTTGCTCAATCATGCTAAAATAATAATTCTAACATATAACTTTAACAAAAGGCCGATGGGGATTTTAGATTTGGTTATGAAACTATAGTTTGGACCAAGATGAATTGACCTTTGTTGTCATGCCGCGGTCGCGGCTGGCTTATAAGGTGAGGACAGGAAGAAGATTTTATACCAATTTAAAATTGGATGACGGCCGTCATCCAATTTTTAATGACGTCATCAATGACGTCATGATTTCATCAAATAAATAATGTAACTATGAAAAATTCTTTCAAAAATCTTTCTAAAAATGTCTTACGTAAATGTTATTTGGTCCATTGCTGCATAAAATTGTTTTCTGCATCTTTTTTCTTGATGAGATTGTTTCAATACAGTCTCATTCTCAATACAATTGTTTCAGTCATTATTTTTTCGAGTTAAAATCAAGATTATTAAGAGAGATGATGACAAAAGTTTTGACTTTTTTTCCTTACAAGGAAAGAGTCTTGGTCATATTCTTGTCTCAGTGACCACAAACAACAAACGGACTGCTATGATGTTAAGGGTCAAATTATAAAGACAGAAAAGGCTGATAAATAAAGGGAAGCTTGTGGTTGCTCTTGACCTAATGTCCGTGATCTGTCAGGACATCCAAAGGATTTATAGTGTCTATCAACGTTGTGGTCAAAATCCAAGAAAAGGCTTGGAACATTTTGTGCATCACTCTAAAGGGACCACACGAAGAGTGGAAGATTTAGGAAAATGGTTGAAACGACTTGAAACAAAGCTGGAAAAGGATTTAGATAAACTTCTTCAAGATTTGTTGGAAATGATGAAAAACTCTGTGTTTTTAATCTACACTCCAAAACCGGATTACGAGAGTCAAGAATCTCTATTTAATTATAATTTTGTTAATGAGTGAGATTTGTTATTAGTTGATCAAATATAGAATCTTGTGATAATTAAGCCATTCAAATAAAACTCCTTCAGGTAGTCCGAAAAGATGTTCAAGAAGGAACTATCAGATGACCAACAGAGATGCGCGCAATGAGATTGTGTTTGCTCTTCAAGTCAATGTCGCAATATCTCGTTAGTTTTTCTAAATCTTTAGAACAACCTTTGCAAAATTAATAATAAAAACAAGATCCAATATTGCAAATATAAATATATTTACAGTTATGTCTCAAAGCCCCATTGTTGGAACAATCTTCCAAAAGTTTTCTGAACCATAAACTTTATGGCATAAAGTTCTCACGCCTCCAAAGTTTTTACGGAAGAGACTGGCGGCTTTAATGGCTTGACGCATCATGGCGATGGACCATTGATAAACGGGATCCGGAAAAATTGCATTTAGTCGAATTTTGTGTCGACGTAAAGTATCATCCCGATGTACCATTGAAATTCGGACCGAGAGTGGTATGAAAGTGGCAATTGACTTCGGTAAAAAATCGGCTTTGCACCATTGGCCACGGCGGCTAAGATTCGGCCAATTCTGCCGCTGCGTATCCGATGTATACCCACCGCGCATCCGATTCGTACCCGCCACGTATCCTAAAATGGCCGAAATGCACCCAACTCTTACCCGAAACGTAGCCTCTTATAATCAGAATTCTTACCAGCCTAAAGCCGACCCATCTCCGAATTTACCCCGTAATTTAAATAGTACACAATTTTTGTTAATTTCCAAATATTTTTAGTTTATTGAGTGAAGCATTGGCATACATACATACATTTCGTTACATGGAAACAAAATACATCTGTACTTTATATTAGAAACGCTAAAATTATATCGAAATTCATCAGACTCACTGCCTACTAAAAATATTCCTAGTTTGCTACTTTTAAAAGGGTAAAATTTCAAATCTCTTTTGACATTAAATTTATAACAACGAACATCATATTCATCACCAAGAATGCTTCTAATTTTTACGAGAACAATTATTTCACCGGACTCTAAAGCCACACAATTGTTACCGATTTTATCAGTCAGCATTTTAGAAATTACACCTGTCTCATTAACTAAACCAATTTCTAATCTTTCTCTTTCTAATATTCTATTTGAAACTTCAACCAAGTAATTATTGTTTGACCGTTGCATTCGTTTAATTTTTTGCATAAAGCTTTCGAATGGAAAAGCACTTATTTTATCCAAGTTTCCAAATAGTTTAGCATCATCGCTTATATGGAGAAGACCATGAACATTAAAGACACAAAATTCTGGGCCATAAATATGTTTCCCTTGTTCTATAAATCTAGTTAAAAGAGAATGAGCTAACTTGTTCCATTCATTATCATCTGCATTTTCTGACAAAAGAATAAACATTGCACAATGAAGCAAAAGAAAATGCTTAAAGTATTTTGTTTCAATCATGCCGTAAAATCCTGGATAAAATGAGTACAATAATATAGTCCGAAACTCGGTAGCCTTAAAATTGTCAATTTCGTAAAGCGACCGAGGTCGTCTTTGAAATTCTTTTGGCAAGTATGCTTTAAAACCTACGAAATTGGCTGAAATCTTTCTGATAAAAGTTTGTGTTAATTTGTGGGGTGAGCTATTTCCTTTGACCCACATTCGCAATACTTTTCTGACAACTCCAAGACACACCAAATGCATGTAGTCTAAAGGCATTTGAGTGACAAGACCTACGTCAAGACTAGTCAAATTACATGGACCTGCGTGATGATTTGCATCTATTCCAGTTGCAAACCCGTTGTCCGTCCTTTTACAGAAATTGACATCTGGATAAACAATACGACCTAACCAATCACCTTTCTGTGTACATTTATCGCAACCAAAATATCCATTAAACGGTCTCACATTTTTTATCAAGCTCCTAGCAGGGGTGTCTGTAATAAAACTGCTAATTCTGACGTCGTAAATTTTACCATTAATGGCGAGACCACATATTTCTAATTTTAGCATCTCCTGAATAAACAATGTCAAAAAATCTAAATTACTTGGTTTTGACCTACCATAAAATAAGCCAATTACAAATACTGAACTGTTAACCTGATCTAATTTTCCTAAAATTGGCCAAAACTCCTGTTTGCTACTTTTTGATAAGGGAATTCCGTCTATTCCTATTGAAATAGACAAAAATGAATTTGAACATTTAGCCTTAATTTTTTCAAATACTTTGGTTGTGCAATCAGAAATTTTCTCAACCTTTTTAATACGCCTAATTAAGTTATCACCAACCCCAAAATAAACGAATGACCCTCCACTTACATTGCTAATATCTAGCTCTCTTGGAGTTTTACGCAGAGTTCTGGGATCAATTGGTAAATTTGGAAAGTAAGGATTTAAAATATCTAATAAGCTTTTTAGCGCAAGATGACCTATATTATGAATTGCTGCCCATTCTGCTAAGTCTTTGTCTTGTAATGGTTCTAATTTACTTTCCTCAATTTCACTGAGTTCTCCACTTAAACAATGTTTACTAAAACTATTATTTGAGTTACTTGAGTCACTACTATCTAAAACATTCTCTACAGTACATACAACATTAGAACTACAGCTGACTAAACTATTATTTGTTGATAAACTTAAAGTTGAATATTCTTCAACATCTTTTTGTGATCTGATTTCTTTAAGAATTTTGGCTGTCTGCTTTACCCGAGCCCGTCTTGAGGTCCATCTTGAGTATTTGTGCATTTTGTGCGACGGTTCTTTCTTCCTCCGTTACGATCTGGAGCGTTTTTTAACCAACTTTTAATGCGCTCGTCAATGTCACTGTTAGTAGCAGAAGACGTTTTGTGATTTCTCCTCACAGATTCTAAACAATTAAATTTATGAGAATTAAAAATTCAAAGCTTTAAATTGTCGCTAAAAATATAAATACCGTAAATTGCGAGAAGCGCTATAGTATTTATTAGGCCTAATTCTGAGCAGCTACCATTACCACTTAGAGAAAACTTCTTGGCCAAGTCATTGGTGAGTATTTCTCGTAAAACACGATCAGTCACAGATTTGATATCTTTACCTCCTACAATACTGAGACGCCGGACCTTAAATCATTAATAAGTGCATTTGACCGGGTACTTGTTGGGAGTAATTGTTTACTTTACCAGCTTTATATAGTTGTCCTCTATGCCCAGCCAAGTTTCCAACTCTTCAAATTTTTCCGTTGTGTCTACTGGCAGTTTTGGTGCTCCAATCAATTTCAAAAATTCTTTATTGGTGGGGTCAACTGTCCGGCTAAGTATTTCAGCAACGCTTTCGCTAAGTAGAATTAGCCGGTCCACCACACACTCCTGAAACTCTAGAAAGAAACAAAATTTTTCAAAATTTTTAAAATGTAAAATGTGAAATTCTAGTACAAAAAACCTACTTCTATTTTCTTCTTTTACGACATGCAGTTCCGCTCTCAATGCAGCCAAATCGCAATCACAGGTAGAGATCAAAACTTGTGGCTGATTGAATACATTTTCGGACACATTGGCGGCTATATCATCTAATAAAACTTGAATGATTATGATTAAATAAAAATAACAATAAAGATTCTTACTTTCATGAAGTGATCCTCCCGGGGGCGATGAATTTTCTAATTGTTTAGTCTGCTCGTAATTTTCCCCACTAGTGTCAAACAAATTAGAACTAGTCTCAAGCAATGATTTTTGCGAGTCCGTGTGATTAACTAAAATTACTCAAACGAAAGTAAATAAATGACTAGAAAGTGTATATTTATGACTATTATAATTACCGTTTGCTGTCTGCAAGTCAGAATTTTGGAGATTGGCATTCAAAATGAAATATGACTTGGGCACATTAAATTTTTGACCAGAGTTGTCCATTTCAGAGTCGCTGTCACTGTCTGCTGTGACTCCGGTTGTTGGAATTTTTTTATTTTGTTGTATTCTAGCGCGGCGGCCTGTGGTCCTTATTTCTGGGCTGACTTTTGCTCTCTTTCGTCGTTGGGCATGATCTTCTGTGTCCGTTGATTCCAAGTTGGATTCGTCTTCAGCCTTGCTGCATAACTGGCGAGCTTTCTTATACGTATCTGAGAAAAAAAAATAATTGTTATTTGAATTATTATACTTTGGTTTGTTTTATACTCACCACAAATTCGAAGAACTCTACACGAATGAACCTCCCACTTGGACTCGGGTGTAGTATGCTGTTGCACCAACTTTTTAAATTTAGGTCCAGCGCAGTGGGGCCAGCGACACGACTTTTGATGTGGATCAATCCAGCATGTTGAAACGACTTCGACTGACTTTTCCTCCAAAAATTCCACCACGGCAAACTGATGAACGCCGGAAGACATGGATATTGTTGACCCCTGGATTAATAGTTAAAGATACAGCTCGCCACAACAATTATTTTATAATAATTACGCACTTTGTAAGATGCCACGCCGGATTCCAAAAGATTACCAAGTTTGAACTTCGTAGTTGATTAGAAGGGGTACAGTGAAGTAGAATGCAAGGTTTCCGATTTTGGGCCGAAATATTTTAAACTGCACTTTACATTTATGCTTTTATGGCATTCGGCCAGAATGTGGGTAAACTTCGGCATCAAGTACCTGGTGCCGAGTTTGCGCCACTCTTGTTCAGAAATATGTTTTGTTTCGGCTCTGGGTGTATTTTTCGGCCGAAACAAACCCGATTTGCCAACTTCTTCCAGAAAGCGAACCGAATTCACTGGTACATCGGGTATGATCCATTCTAGAATGACAAGGATAAGAAATATTATTTAGTTAGCCATCTGAGTTTCGTTCATGTAGCAGCACAAAATCAAATTTTCCATATTGATTTGTAAAAATAAGAAATTGCCACAATTCTTGAAAAATGGAGGTTACTGAAACTTACTTTAATATTTTGATTACTAGATAGAAATATTATAGAAAGCTCCGGGATTTTCGGCCAACGATTATAATTTCTTAGACTTCATTCCTTTCCTAATATCTCTGCTTCTTCAAATGAAGATATTATTAACAGACGAATGAGTAAATTTTCCGGAGTAAGTCCATTTTTGAAGTAGTTGACTGCCCTCAACTGGAATAAATTGGCAATTCCTGTAGAATAATCTGAGCTTATCCTAGTCCTTATGAAAGTTCCATTTAGATATTCAGGCTTAGGTTGAAAATAAAATAATACGCATACCTCTTTCCATTTGTGGTCCTTTAAGATGTTCAGCGTAATATTTATATCCATTTCCCAAAGTCCCCATCTTTGAACAGTGTTAGGAAATCGGAGAGTATTTAAATAAACTGGATGATTTGAAGTATGGGCAAGGTTTTCAGAATTTATGTTGTCAAATGTAAGCCGGAGTCGCGACTCCGACTAGTCGGCAGTCTGAAGATGAAATATTTTAAAGAATGGAATGAAATTTTGGATTTGTCAATGTTTCAAAGGGCTGAGCATTAAGATGATAGAAACAGTGGGCCAAAAAAAATAATTCGAATATTTGCATTGTGAAATTAAGATAAAACTGTGGATATGTTTATCACTCACAGACCACTATTTTATGGAGCTTATCCTGGAAATTATTGTGAATGCTTGAGCAAATTAAGAAAGGAAATATCGTATATAAATGTGTGTAAGCACCTGCTGTTCAATAATCATCGTTGATTAAAATTTACATATTTATGTAGTATCTAAATCCGCAAGCTTCCTTTATTAATCCAATTCCAGCCGGATGTGTGTCCATGAAATCAATATATTTGTAGATATGTACACACCAACAGTATATTCCAAACAAATAATTTATTATACAAGGATTGAAGTAGGATGAATATGACAATAATCTAATACAACTTGATAATAAAATTCCAGATTTTTATATTAACAATGAGAAAGTAATACGGCTCATTTTGACATTTAATACTACATTTATGTATTCTTAAAGATTTTGTTAACAACCATAGCAAAATTGATGTTATAAACTTTTATCGGACATTGTATCGATTATGCTTATGTCAAACTTTAAAGTTACTACCTAGTACCCGCATAAGTTCTGTCTCAAGTTTTCAGCTATACATAACTTAGGGAAAAAAAATGTTTGGCGATTTTTAATATTTTTTATTCGAATCTACGTGCAATTTACTATAAAAACCT
>JAQIXN010002707.1:0-10461 GCA_034698145.1 Proisotoma minuta | reverse complement strand
GGGGGGAGTTGTAGTAGTGTAAGCTGTAAGTGACCTATTTCGTTCTTGTTTTATCTGGCTTAAATGTCAAACGTGCAAATTTTGCAGGTTTATTAATTTCACATAAGAAATGTCAAGGTTTGCATAAACATCCTGAGGCATTATCAAATATTAAATATTAAGTACGTACCAAAGATTCTGCTCCTTGGCTTTTACTTGAGCCCAGCTTTTGCAAATCTGCAAATAATACAATTAATGCATTATATAATACATTAATTTAGAAACAATCCTTAATCCCCCCCATCCCACGTTCAAAGAATATAGGATAACTTTTTGAAGAAATTGATGAATTGGGATCATGAAAACACTCAAGCTAATTAAATCCCTTATAAGAAGTATAAACTTAAAAGAAGAAGGGAACTTCATAAAATAATTAGATGACGCATTTGCCCACTTCATATTAAATTAATTTTGCTGATCAAATGTTTTTCATATCAAACTTATCTTCGAAGATTTTTAATCTTTACCATTTTATATTTTGGCAAAAACCTAACCTAAAGGCTCAGACAATATTTATTAATTTGTCTGAACAGTTTTTTTTAAAGATCGTCATCGTCACAGAGATATGTCACTACATGAAAAAAATCACATCTGAAATATGAAACCTTATCCAAATTAGTTTTCAAATTATTCATGGTGAAGGACTTTTATGAATTTATTAAAATTTCGTCAAACTTTTAATGGAATGAAATACGAATCTAAAATTTGTTTTAAATTAGAACCCATATCAAATACATAAAAGAATATCAAGGCACTTGACTCTTTAATTATTTAGCAAAAAAATTTACATAATAGAAGTATTTACCCATGGTGATGAATCCAGCAACACCCAAATCCAAGATCAAAAATCTGACAACCTCATAAACAAACGTAAATGACAGGAATCCAAACAAAGGGACCTAAAAGACACAATTTTAAAAAAAAATGTGATAACATGTTAAAATGGAGTAGAAGATGGGATTTTTCGTCTCAAAGTCTCAAATTATAAAATTTTACCATTTGACAAACCCCCAGCTCTTCATTGACAATTTGGGTCCACGCAGTTGGGATTGTGATAATTGCTGCGAGTGCCCACAAAACAGGGATAAGAACTCTCAGAGGCAGACTTTTTTGGACCTTGTTCAACGTCCCCAATCGCTCGTGGTTAATTGCTAAAACGGTGAGTGGATAAAGCGCACAGATGAAATCTGAAAAGGTTTTGAAATTATATAGTAGTGTGCAAAATTAAAAAGCAGATTTTTATATATAATTTAGTGGTTTAAAAAATTCGGAATCATTTTAGCAGTTGAAGGAAAACTTTCTTGTAATGTTTGTTTTAACTTTTGTTGTTGTTAGATTTCGCTGCTTTGACAGCCTTTTTTCCCGAGCCTAAAATTTGGTGAACGGAACTGTGAGAATGGTTGGTTATCTTGAAGGTAAAGATAAAAATCTCGCATTATCTCATCAAATGGGGTAGAATTTTAAGGGTAAAACGATTATGTATCGTTTGTAAGATATTTTTGTATCTGTGAGATTAAATAAAAATTTTAGTTGCAAAAATTAGAAATACCCTAAAACTTTTCAACAATATTTGAGAATGGGAAATGACTAGCAATTAACCGAGCATTTTCGCTAATTGCTGATATTCAACAAAATTCTAAAATTTGGATGGGGTAAGATGAGATTTTTGATATAACCCTTAAAGATCATGATTGTTGTCACTCTGGATGAGTTGGATTTGAAGATGTGTAATTTAAATATTTGTAAAGATCAAAAGATCTACAAGAAACTCGCACATTAAATGAATCTCTGATACAATATTTCTGGCATTGTTCCAGATTTTTCTTACAGTTTTGCAAAATTAATTTAAACTTGGGAACCATTGCCAATATAAGCTGATGAAGGTCAAAGGCATTTCCACTACTTGATTACACTTTTTACAAATGTTACAATATTTTACTAATGAGAAATGTTGGGCTTACCTTTTAAGATTTCAACCCCAGAGCAGTAAAATCCATCAATCGAAGTGTTGGGACTTTGGACAGAAGACCAGACAATTGTCCAGGATCCAATTGTACAACAAATTGACAAATTTCCAAAAAGGACGTTGACTTTCCTGCAATCATAGAGGATATATATATAGATTAAAACGTCAATTGGCAAATCTATGTAGTTTAATAAACGTAAAAATTAGTTGCTCGACTGATTTTTGGCAATTTCACCAAAATAGTCCCATAATAAAGAATTGTTGCACGCTTTATCTATTTTTTTTAAACACACATACATTTTTTTATGATTTTGGTTTTCTGGGTTTCTCAAATATGTTTTTAAATTCCAAATATTTATAACGATTTGACAGGTTTCGTCCAATTTAAAATTCAAAGCTTTCTGAAATTTTGCGAACTCCTAGATTTAATCTTCTAATTAACAGACAGAGAAACAAACATGAAGGCTATATAATTGAACCCTGATTAGGGCTAGAAAATTACCTGAGATCTTTATTTTTCAATAAACTAGCATATAAAAAGAACCCGAAATTTGCACACACGCAAATAGTGCAGAGACCATACACCGCTGTGTACAACCAATAATTTTTGATAGGGGGGTGATAATCTTTCAAGTAAAATGTAAAATTTTCATCCACTCCCCAATCAGGGAGTCGTAACATTTTGAGACCGTTTCCAGGAGAAAGTCGGGATGAGAACTGAGACAGTTTTTTATCTCTCATTGTTCTCTTCTCTCCTTGCTCTCTTCCATTTTGTCTCATTTTAGTTCATTTATTAGGGGCACAGCACAATATTGCGGATACTGCGAATACTGCCTATCATGAGATAATTAAAGATAGATTTGACCTAAGATGAAATTTTGTATAACTAATCCAGAATTCAAATCCCAGGTAAAGTTGTTATGAGCGTCTCAAAATTTGCCTAAAAGGTCAATTGTAAATTAAGCTAGCCAAGTAAGATTTACAAGCTTGATCTTAAGCTTGATTTTGTTTGAAATAAAATTGAACCTAAATATGCAACACGGTTTGACCTTTGACATTTTTCTTTAGTAAATTTTAGGACACTTGAGCTAAAACTCCACTGCATTATCTCCGCTTTATTTTGTTTGCTGGCAGCAGTTCATTTACAGAAGAGTAGTATTTTAAAACTCTAATGAAGCTATCTTTGATCTTTTCTAGCACTTACTTGAGACACACTTATCTGTAAATTGTGTTAGATGAGTGCTTTTAAAAATGCTTTGATATATTTTTATTGCATTCTTTTCTAAGGAATAAGGTCAATTGCCATTAATTTATAGTTTCAAATTGGGAAATGATTAGAAAACAGTGAGATAAATTTATACAATGTAACAAAGGGTGACCCGAATTCCATACTTTTTGCGAATAATAAAAAATAGATTTAAAAATATATGACAATTTAATTTAACTAAAAACATAGATACTTTAAGGTCTATAAATATTCTACCCAGAAAAATAACAGAATATTTCCAAATTTAGCAAGATGAAAAATAGCGGAAATAATGCAAGGAGAGTTACTGATCAATTCTATTTGGCTAATTGTTTGGAGATGTAAAAATTCCGATTCTTAAAACGGTTTAAAATACAATTAATTCGAGAAAGAGAGAGAAAGTATTGCTAGTCAATACGACCTATTTTTATAGCCCTTGAGGTTCAACAATGAACCTAAGAATACCCCAGCAATAAGGTTACCCTAGAAAATGCTGACACGAGTTTAAAACACACATTTGTATACTATATATAAAATAATCTGTATACTAGCTTTTTATGCCCCGCGATCCGTGATAACCGTGAGAATTGAATTATATGATTGAATGATATTATGAGGTCATGACGTTATTTTAAATTTTTACAGTTTGCTAAGGCAAAGATGAAAAAGTAAAAGTTTAGGTTAGGTTGAGGAGAGGGTATTTTCTGGAAAAAAAATGGTTTCGAACACCAATATAGGAAAAAAACTTATCCCCTATTGTTATGTTTGTAGAGGGAGACCAAATAAGTGGGCAAAATTGAGGTATCGCGCGGCACGCACGGCCGCGACCCTGTTAACAGGGAATCTGAGACTGCCCCTGAGGCAAGTTGAGACGGGAAATATGAGGTTAATACACAGTCAAGTGGAGAAGCCATAGTCCACAACTTTGGCTTTAGTAATAACAATAATTTGTGGTCATTGACGATTAAGAGTTGTTATCAAATCATCACTAAAATCGGGGGTGAAGCCAAGTCACAACCCTGAATTCAATATTGACTCATGTCCAGCTCAATCGGCAACAAGTAGAGGAATAAGGGCTGGAAAGTGTAAATTTATCTTTAGTGCCACTCTAAAATTCATAACGCCAAATGTCCAATTTGCAACATATAGGAGTAAATCGTGACAGACAGACGGAGGGGCGGCCAAGGCGATAGCAATAGCTATCCACTTAAGGCGAGCTAATTAAAATAAGTGTTGGAAATTGACAGGGATGAGGTGGACGCATTCATCGCAGACTGTGGACACGCTACGAATGTTATTAAAAATTACATTTTACATTTGTAGATTTGACATTGGTAGAGTGATAAGAAAACATTGACAACGTTTGGTATAGTAGCTTGATACAATTCTCTCATGAATTAAAGCAAATCTCAATTTTCTCAGCTACTCACAAATCACAAAGTCTCTCCAACCCTGTAAAACGCGAGAGAATTCAACTCTTGTCTCATTTCACAGCAAATTTGCTGCACTAAAACAATTCATTATTGCCTCTATAACTTTTGACGAAATTTAAGGCCTATGCATTATAAAACATTTTTTTCTACAGAATTGACTTTCTATACTATAAAATTTTTCACACCATAGCACCAGAACAATTTACGACAATTTTACTCAAAAATAGTTTTCTCGCGTTGATAACGTTTATGAAGTTTTGAATTGAATCAAATGAACTGAAAATTAAGGTGTATTTTTAAATTTACCATACAGATACAAATTATTTTTAAAAATTTAGAGTTTAGTTTATTAAAACAAAGTGTTGGTACACAAACACACAATGAAGCCCAATGTGCAGTTTTCATGTTACATATATTGACCAAAATTAATTATGATTTTTCTTTCTTTTTTAGTATCAAAGGAATCGGGTGATTTTTTATGTTTAGGTTGAGTTTTACTTTCTCCCCTTCCATTATTCTTAGAAAGAGTCAGAAACTCCGTATTTCAATTTGTGATAGACTCTTTGCCCTCTACCGTCGAAACTCCTTAGAGAAATAGAGACCTGTGAATTTCAAGCGCTGGGAAATGAATCGGGTTTTGAGTTCTCTCGATTTTCATCGATTGGGAGCATGTTTGCGAATCTTGAGTTACTGGGTTGATGCAAAATACACAAATTCGCAAGCTCTTTGTGGGGTAATGTAAAGTGAATCTAAGTTAGTTGATGCTGAAGTATTGTAAGTGCTGTGTAATGAGTGGGGAGTTGAGTTCTCTCGATTTTTATCGATTTTGGGAGCCTGAAAATTGGGTTGATGGTAAATGCAGAATATGATGAGTTGTTAGAGGGTAATGTGAAATTCTGTTGAAGAAATTGAGACTTGTCAATATCATCTATCACGGGCCTTTTTCTCGACCGTCCTGACCAAATTTTGTCTGCTTTTCAAACAATTGACACAAAATTATTTTTATTGGTTGCATTTGCAACAACATATCCAATTTAAATTAGTCCATTTAAAAAAAATCCATAAGCCTTCCTTTCTCTTCTTACTACAAACTTCAAAGTTTTATGAGTGCAATGAATTTGTATCAAATGAAGTAAATGCCGAAGGCTTAAAGTTTTGCCGTAAATCGAAGTGTAACCTTAGATGAAACCCGTAAAGAAGAGGTTTTTGTGACCTGTAAAGATGAAATAGTACTAAAAAATTGGGATTGAGAAGTTTTTGGTAGAAATAAAAGTTGGAATTATAATTAGAATGAAATGAATGAATTTATTATTTCAATTCTTAATTATGTAAGTAGTTAAGATTTGTTAAGTGTGTGTATAATGAATAACAGTTTCAAAATCATCTAAATATTTTTTATACTATTTAATTATTACATAATTTTATATTAATATTTATAAATTTGAACTATTTCTGGACAGTTAAATTGATTAACAAATTTTAATTAATTAGTAAGTATCTTTATGATTTTCATAAATTTTATTTATCACCCTTATTAATGATTTACAGATTGAACTGATAATTATATTTTATATCGCTTAATTAATCTTAACTCCAACTTAACTTAACTTACAAGACTCCAACTACTTTTTGTTCAATTTAAATTATTTTAAGATTAATTTTTTTTATAATTAACATCACAATTTTTGAAAGTAAAGTTTCCATATTACAATTAAACCCAAAATCGACAATTTACCAGATATTCTTAAAAAATTATATAATTTTTCATAATTAGCAAAGTTTTTGAATATTTATTCTTTGTTAGTATATGCGTTCCAAATAAAAATAAATTAGTTAGCATATCAACCCAAAAACATATTTAATTTGAACAACCTTCGACCTCAAAGAGCCAAGTTAAAACTGAGAAACATGATTTTGTTTGTATTGTAAGGACACACCTGCAACTTTCCGCTTGTTCCGATTTTTCCTTTTTGACTTACCACCTTTCTTGTCGTAGACAAGTTTTACATTTAAAACTTGTCTATTGTCCTTCTTGTCATTGTCATTTTCGTCAATCAACTTCCAGTTTGTGTGGTCCATTCGACTAATAGTCTTTCCGGTGAGATTAAGTGTAACGACGAGGTCAGTTGTAGTATGGATGAGAAAAATTACTGGGGACCAGTCCCCAGAGATTGTTATCACAATTGCCAAAACCGAGAAAATTGTCGTTGTTAGTAATTTCATGCAATGTATATATGTGTGCATTTCGAGAAGAGACGTGTTGGAATCCTGCAAATATTTATTACGATTTTTTTAATAAATTTGAATTTTAAAATTAGGAAAAGCTTGATATCAATTCAGCTACTTATATTTCTATTTTGTGAATTTACATTCAAATTTTTGTTAAATTAATTTTGTTTGATTTTTCAAAAAAAAGGTTAAAGTAAAAATTAAATAGATGGGTTTACGTGCAGTTGGAATATTTGTGTTCTTTTCCATTCGGTGATAAGGATTTCTTGAACAATTTTGAGAAAAATTTGAAAAGATATTTCACATTATTGAAATAATTATGTAAAATAGATCAAATTCTCGAAAATATTTTTAAAATATTTGATGCGTTTAAAATAAAACTTACATTTTGCAATGCTTTGTTGAGTATTCTGTTGCTTTTATGAATTGTCGTTAGTTGCAAAGTGAAAATTGTGAAGAGAATATAGGTTCCTTTGTGTGTCCCCAGATTTTCCTCGATTTCGAATACCAATGTCTGTGAAATTTAATACAATAAACTAATTTAATATGTTAAACTAGGTTTAGAAACTTTAAAATTTTAGCACGATAAAACTATTTTGCAAATAAAATGTATGTTTTGAAAATTTTCAAACTCCAAAGGATTGAATTTTTGAAATACTGATAAATAATGGTTCAAACTTCAAGTTTCTGTAGCAGCTAAAATTCAAGCTTCGCCAGCTAGCAGCTTAGCCAAGCTTTCAGAAGCAGCTAAAATAAAAAAGCATAAAATAAATAAATGAATTTATGAAAAAATAATTAGTATAATGAGGTAACAAAAGGGTTAAAGAAGAAACCAAAATTTGCATTTTGCGTAATTATTTAAAAGTTGGAAAATTTTGCGATTTTATGGTTTTCGCTCTCTTTTATGTAAAATTGTACAATAGGTCATTTACAGGTGATTTCATTCTTCTGATTTCATTCTTTCTCTTCTAAAATCAAACAATAAAAGCCAAAATAGACATTATTCAAGCGTTATATTTAAATATACGGTTATAAGGTTTCATCGCAAAGAAATCAAAAAAGTGCATAATCGTGTTCTGAGCTTTAACATTCGAAACCTGAATTCAGGCTGAGCTGAGCTCAGATTAAATTGTGTTAACCATTAACTCATCTTTATATGGAAACATGGATTATTCTCATATAAGGTACAATACTAATATACTTATGAAATAAACCAAATTTTATATTTTTAATCTAGTGAAAAGCATGTTATACGGATATTTGGTAATATATTTGGCTAACTAATTTAGATAACTAATGAAACATGAAAACAATACAAACTTTACTCAACCAGTCAGTCTTATTAGCATTGGCAAAGTATTTTTGCCCATGCTGTGTTCAAACTCCCGACCATGGGACTAAAGACGAAAACTGAAGCCTCACTCCCAAGTTGACTGATTATTAAAACAGTTGATGTTCCTAAATTGTTGAACGTTTTTTCATGGAATCTTATATTTCATGCATTTGAGTCTAAAGCGCAATTATCGCAATTTATATTTTGGTCAACATGGAAATCGTGTTTATTATACATAATTGAAGAAAACTTTTATTTCAACCTATTGTGAAAAAAGGAATCGAAAAATAGGTCAATTCTTCTTAGAGCCATAAAAGAGAAAGTTAATGTGTAGTTGTGGCAACAGTTGTTTTAGGCTTCGTTAACGTAAATCACTTGTTCGTAAGGGCCGAAGCACTTTTATGCCATTGCTTTTAGCGTTTAGCGTATCAAATTGTGTAAAATGCAAGAGCAGCTAGTGATAAAACTCTGCCTATGCTTGAATTAGACATAGCTTTAAAAACATTAATAAATTATACTTACCCCTTCCACAGCCAGCTTTATAATAACAATAAAGCAAATTTGAACAATGTCCACCAAAAACGTCAGGGCCTGAGGACAAATTAATCGCAAACAATGAGCATTTACATATATATCTTTGAGAAGTAGATGGCACATCATTTTGATAAGCAGCTACTCTAATAAAAGTAGAGTCATACATATATAAATATTTACCGTATAAAAACAAAGCAAGCAACTTTGGCGTTTATTAAATTCGGGCGAATTCCTAAGCATTTTGTTTCCTGCAAACAAAGAATTGTGTTAGTAGTTGTCGACATTCCAAGAACTGGGTTAGTTACCTACTTACAGATCGATAATGGATTGGGGTGTATAAGAATGTTACTAAAATCAAGAACCCGGGTAATTTCGGAGCTGTGTTGTAGATACAGATGTAAAGTTACTATTTGGATACTTGGGAAGATGCAACAACTAGAAATCTGAGGTGGATGCACAAACTTTGTATATAGGTACAATTACTGCGTAGATTCGTGTAAATTATATGAAAAATGCATCTAAACAATGGAAAATTGTTAGAATATTTGTAGCCTTTGAAAGTATATGATTACTTGGCTGTCAATTTTTATATTTTGTTGAAATTCAAAATCTGAATTCAAATTTTTTAAATTCTCTGGGGATTGACAGTGAGGAGAAAGAAAGGGACTAGGAGAAAGAGAAACCGAATATTTAATAGACGAGGTTCATCTTCACAAGATACAGATCATAAATCAGCGCAACTCACAACTTCCCCTACCTGCTAAACTATACATATACATTTTGGTTAATGTCGCATCCATATTATCAGGTAGCATTTAGGGCCCTAAATCTTCCCCAAATGCAATGCGCAATACATAAATCATAGTGCAGTCGCCAAATATGGATCTTGCTCCAGCCTCCGTTCAGCTACGCAGTTCGGTTTGAGCAAGAGAAAAAAAAGGATTCCAGAAAATTTTACAAATATATTTAACCCAGTTTTAAAATCTGATATTAATAGCTGTGCAGGACTTGAGTTATCTAATAAAGCTATTATTTAGCTAAGGGGGATTGTTTTGGAAACTAAAAAAGGTAAACTTTTACGTTCACAGAGTTTTGTTGTCCATTGCTAAGCAACAGTGTCTATTTTTAGATCGATTTTAACATCTGGAGAAGAAATTGATTCCGTTATTGATCTAAAAATTGTTGCTGAAGCAAAGGTAATATATTTTTTTAAAAAAGGAACATTTGCTTTGCTTGAGTAGATTTTTCATTTGGGAGATAACTTCAATAAGTTTAGTTTAGCAGTAAAGATATGCAGTTATTTCGTTTGATTTTTCTTAAGAATTATAAGCAAAGCCTAACCATTTTACATCCATTGTTAATGTTAATTGAGCCCGATAGAACAAATTTTATCATTATACTATATGTATTTATCAAAATCTGCTTGATTAGAAATGACCCTTAATAATTAATCTGATAATTGATACTATTAGCAATGATAAGAGCATGCGGTTCCTTGTGAATAATTGTGCAATCGATTAATGAGATTTTAGGTTGTTTTTGAGAAGGCTTAAACAAGGGCCAATTTATTTTGTCAGATCAAATCAAAGTCTCAAATCCGAATGCTTACAGGTTGGCAAATTAGTGAATCGCTTGCGTTTGAGAATTTATTTTGGCCTACCTAGTGGACCGATTTTGATGT
>JAQIXN010002706.1:0-10468 GCA_034698145.1 Proisotoma minuta | reverse complement strand
AGTTTGAATGAAAATTTTGAAACAGCTGATCTTTGCTCATTAACCCTTATGCAATAAGGGTTGATGGGCATTAACTAGGAGGCAATGCACTTCCCATGATTCCCATCTGTACTTCTCTCTCTCTCTCTCTTTCCGTCGGCTATTTTAATTCATAGCAAAAAACCCGTATATTGCATAACATGTTACTCCATTATAACATAAGACACGACCACAAACTGAAACTGCTTTTCCTGGCCCAAGAAAAAAGGAAGTAGCTTATGCCAAATAAATTCGAGTGTGTTGCTCTTAAATATTATTGCATTTGGCTCATTTGCATGTACATGTGCAAGTTTTGTTGTATTTCATCTGTTGAATGAAATGAGTCGATACTTCTCATGCAATGAGGTTTTTTTGATGCGTCATATCCCATATGAATTAAAGCAGTGTAAATGTCTTATCAATCAAAGCTAAGGAAAAGGGGGCATTGAATAGTCCTTTTCTGTTTCCAGATCAAACGAAGAATGTCTATTTACTTTAGATAGCATGCATAGGTTGAAATGGTCTGATAAAATTGAACTTTTGTAAGGAACATTGATGTAGATTCTGAAAATAGTTGTTCTTATTTCATGTGCTAAAGAGCAGACTCAGGAGAGAACTTTTGAGTCCGATGACAGAACTTGATGTTTGGGGTTTTGGAGAAACGAAACTTGGGAATTCTTTCCTCCGGGATCTAGAGTCCGAAAAACCCGAAACTGTTGTGGCTGTGCTATCATCATCATTTTCATGTCTGCAGAGTCCTATGTACACAAACCTTGTAAAAGAAACTTAAATCAAAATGTACAAAGTCAGCACACTCGGTCAAATAGTACAAACAAAACTTAGATGTATTCCAAGAGATTTTCAATTTCCCCAGCAGTTCTGAAAAAGTTCAGAAACCGATAAGAATGGAACAGCCAAGGTAAACTTTCATAAAAAGTTGGTTCAAGTAAAAGAAATAAAGCCTTGAAATGTCAAAAATGGCAACTCATACATATATAGACAATCTCATACAAAAGGAAACGAAATGGACTGCTCCACTTTTACTTTGAGATTGCTAATTTATATCATAATTTAATTACTACAACTTACCAATGGACCATAATAATAATAATTATTAAAAAATATAAAAATAGCTTGACCATGCAACGCAATTGACTTTGTTCTCACCTGCGGAAAAATGAAGTATCGTCTAATCCTTTAATTTATGACCATTTATATTACCAAAGCTTTATACTTTTGGTAAACATTGGTGTTGAAAGTTGATAAGATGAGTACATAGGCATATTAGGCATGAGTTCAACATTGGGTAAAAGGTAAAATAAATATACACATATATATACTTATGTAATATACATATGAAAAACGATTTTAACTTGGAAGCATATATACATATTTTAATATGGATCAAATATTATCCTTGAGACAAGTCAGATTTTTTGCAAATAATGTCATCAAAGTTACAAGCAGTTTTTAATTCATTTAGCTCACTGGAAGTCAAAGGTGCATTTCCAGGACGGAGTAAAACAATCACGTCCATTCCAGCTTCGCGAGATGCATATGCTTCTGCAAAATGAAAACAATTTGTTTGGAAATAATATATTATTTTCAGACTGAAAATTTCAATAGCGTTTTACCTTTAGTTACATCAGTCAAAAACAAAATATCTTTTGGCTGAACTCCAATTTTTGACGAGATATTTGTGTAGCTTCCAGCTTCCGTTTTGGGTCCTGACGTTGTATCAAAATGTCCTGAGATATACTGAAGAATCCGAAACAATTTTAGCTAAATGCAAACAAATAATCGACCGCAGACCTTTGTTAAATCTCCAACTTCAGAGTGTTTAAAAAGAAGAATCTGAGCTTGCACACTTCCACTGGAATAAATGTAAATTTTATTTCCATTTTCAGTCCATCTTTTGAATGCCAAAGGGACATCCTCATAAACGCTACAAATAATTGATTCAATTTAAAATCAGCAAACATGTAATAAAAAATCTCAAAACTTCCTAATTTACGTACTGTCCCTTGAGGACGCCGTCTAAATATCCTTGTAACCAGATCTTGCCTTGCAAAGCCTTTAGCCCCGTCGTCTTTCGGTCATTGTCCATCTGCCAGTATAAATTTTTGAGAATGGATGTTATCAACTTTTCCTCATCATTTTCCATATTTGGATCAGGAAGCGGCTGAGACAAAAGCCCCTTTTCAACATCTTCTTCAGCCTAAAGAAAATCAAGAAAAAATTGCATGAACTTTTTTGCATGAAAATTTGCTTTCACCTGCTTTCGAATTTGATTGACAATTCCCTGGATTTCCTTATCCTCCCAATTATGTTTTAAAAATGTTTCCATTTCCTTTCTAGCGTAGGGAAACAAAACATCCTGGAAAACACATTGATAATAGTCGAATTTACAGGGTTATCTAAAAAATACCTTAACAAAGCTTATGGATGTCGTAGTTCCTTCAATGTCCAACAAAAGCACGGAATGCATCTTTCGGTCAAAGGTCAGCTTTATTATCGGAAAACAGGGAAAACATAAATATTATGAAGTGTCTCATACACGATAAATGTCTCATGAAAAATTCTTGAGAATAAAATGACAACTTACTCTTTATTTTCTCGGGAATTTGTTATCAAATATTTAGCTTGGGTAAGCACGTGTTATCAGCTGGTTAATTTGCATGTGTTTTCCGGGTTAAAAAATGAGATAGACGTAAACTGTAAACAGCGGCGGCATTGTTGACAGCTAAAAAACATTCTAACCGTTATTTCTCCTCTCGTCTTTCTCCTCCCTATCTTTTGTCCTTCATCAGCCTCATTAACTATCCAAAGGTAAGATTAAAATTAGATTAGCTACAAAACCTAAATATTGTCTAAATGCATCATTTCTTAGCTGTCTATCGATTTTGGCAGCTGTTTGTAATTTCTTGAAAGACTTGCTTTGTGACCAGACGAAACGAGGCCTCGACATTGACCGTTTGATCTTGTCTCGTCTCAAGGTATATACATTATACAATTTTAACATTTTTAAAAAAATGCTTTTGTTTACACATTTTGCATTGCATTTGTTTTGTTTTAATATAGAACTTCTAAATCCAAAAAAAACGGAAATATGAATGTATAATTTAACCAAAAATGACGACGTCCACTGTATCCAACGGTCTTCATAAGCGGAAGAAAAGGGGTGAGCATCGATCAAATGGGAACAATAATGAAAAAGTAAATGGTTTTGTTGGGATCAAGAAGACGACGACAAAGGATGAGAAAGATCAAGCGAAAATCTTAGAGCTTGATAGGCTGAATGATTTGCAGCTATTTGGTGTCGCCATTGTAAGATTTTTTGCACTGGCTGCATGGACAGGAGGAATTATTTATTCCACATGGCACGTTTATCGTGCTGCCGAAAGTATGCTCCCATTTTTGTTCCAAATTAATACATTTAATGAATGCTACTGTTGCTAGTGCATTTACCATTCCATCGGGTACCGGAAATGAATCCGGGGCCTTTTACCTCAATTGTTGGCCGAGGAAGAGATTCAAGTGATACAGAATGGTCATGTTATGGCTTTCTCATTTGGTCGACGTTTCTAGGATGGTGTGCTCTTTATCTGTTTCTCAAAGCTACCTTTGCACAACTAGGTTTACATCAGGTATATAATTTGACTTTTCCAAATGAAAATAGTATAATATTAAGTAAAATAAAATTAATTGCAGGTCATCCCTTGGGTCTCACCTGTAATATCTTTTTTATTTGTTAAAAGTTTAGTAGGATGGGCAATTATTCATATGCTCACCGTTCCTGTAATTTATTGGTTTTTAATGAGGTTTCGCCAAAAGATATTGATTTGGATCATAACGTTTACATTTATTCTTCATCTCGGGGGTGACACCGTTCGTGTAAGTGTTATATAATACATTTGAGTGCAACATAACATGTACTAAAATTCAAACATATATTTCCAGATCTTCTTTCCAAACACAGAGGATGGCGACTCTTCACTTTACTACTTTATCGTTACATCGGCTTGGAATTTGTCTAGATGCATAAGTTTTTGCATGGATAGTTGGGATAAACCTGACAAACAAAAATCTAGCTTTAATTCACTTTTACTTCTTCAACAGTACATTTGGTACTTGCCTTTGGTACTCACTGGACCATTAGTAATGTTTGATCACTTTGAAAAAGAGGTGAAAACTTTTTTTTTGTAATTTCATTTGTTTGGTATGTTTTGTAATGTTTGTTTACTTTTTTTTTTAGATTATTAAGAAAACAAACGTATCGGAAAAACAAGGCGATTTTGTACAGCTTGGAAAAAGACTCTTAAAGTTGCTTTTGATAACAGCTTTAATCGAAATTCTACTTCACTATTTGTACTTTCGCCCACTGGCATTAGAAGCTTCAATAATTTACAGACATAATTTCTGGGCTATTGCTGGGTCCGTTTTTTGGCTGGGTATGGGAACATGAGCAACAAATTTCTGAAAAAGAGTTTATTTGTGATTTTTTACTACAGGTCAATTCTTTACATTAAAATATAAAATATTGTACGGAATTCCAAGCTGCGTTGCTGAATTTGATGGTTTATCAATGTATCCATTGCCAGCTTGTCCAGCATATCTGCACAGATTTTCTGTCTTATGGAAAGATTTTGATCGTGGACTATACATTTTCATGGTTAGGTAGGTCATTAAGGCAATTATTCTAACCAATAATCATGCTCGCTTAAATGTGTATTAAAATTAATTTTCAGGTATATATACATTCCCTTGATACAAGCATTCAACCGTCTGGACATAAATAATAAAATCCACATTGAAGTTAAAAGACTGCTTGCTTCTGTTGGCACCTATTTTTTCGTATATTTGTGGCACAGTGTTAGTTTTGAAGTGTTTGTATGGGCAGCTTTTAATTTTTTGGGAGTAACCATTGAAAGAATCGGAACTGTCCTAAGAAAGAAAATTGATAGCATTCAGGTTTTTTTATTAAAAATTACAATTGTCATTATAATTACTCGATCTAACAATTGATGTTTTGTTTGCAGAAATTAGATCCTGTTGTGTGGGATTTTTTGATCGAGCCTATTGTTACCATTCCGCTGGCATTTATGTCAATTCTCAATAGTTCAGTTTTTTGTGGAAGTTTGCCCTCTGCAATTGCCTATTATAGAAAATTCCTAATGAAATGTAAGCAGCAATCTTTCACATACTAGTGAACAATAATCCAATTTGAACGTTTACTAACAACAATAATATTTTTATTATTATTAGGGACAATGGAATACCATTACCATTTTTGGATTTGGTTTTTTATTTACTGCTTCACTCATATTGGAGTGACCGTGCGCACATGGGTACCTTTTTCTAAAGTATTAAGTAAAAGAGTACAAGCATCAATGTCCCTCCACTCGCCAAAGAAATAGTGTGGCTTTTTACCTCAAATACTAAAAAAAATAAGTTACCAAATATAAAAAAATCTATTATCACGACAGCTCAAAAACATATCACAAATTGCTACTACTCAGGGCAGCTAAAAAATGAAAAATAATTTATAGCAAGTTTTTATAATGATATAATATAGCTTTATTATTTCAAATAAATTCTAAATATTTATGCACTCAAATTATGTCTAAAGGAACATTATTTTTAGTTGCACATCTAAGTTTTGCGGATCTACTTCTAGGATTATATTCAACTTCTTTAAATGTAGGGACTATGACGTGTTTATTAACAGTTGACCATTTCTTGTCAAATATGTCGTTTATTTGCTCTGGAGAATGCCATGCGAAAGCATTTTTGTATTTTTGACTCATGGTTTTGCTAACGGCTTCGTCCATATGAATTCCAACCAAATGTCTTTTAACAATTCGATCCTAATTAAAAACAAAATACATTATGTAAATATCTCATGGCAAAAAAAATAAATAGTTTATGTACTCTACTCACCTCTAAAGAATGGAAGGTGAGTGCGACTAATTTTCCACCTGGATTTAAAATTTTATGTCCAATTTCCATTACTTGATTCAATTCATTCATTTCGTTATTCACAAAAATTCGAATGCCCTGAAATGTTTTTGTTGCTACATGAGTAGGACGCGCTAATTTGTCTAAACGTTTTTCCGTGTTCAAAACGGTTTCAACAAGGAATGCAAGTTCTGATGTCGTTTTCAGACGCTTGAACATGTATCTTGCTTCGACAATAGCCCGTGCAATCTTTTTCGCTTGTTTTTCTTCTCCATATTGCTGTAATGTTAAAATACATATCAATTATTAATATTAATTATTGCATATTAATTATTAATATTATTAGCTACCTTAAGTATTTTTGCCAAATGATGTTCTTCAATATGCTGCAAAACATCTGCAGCGGTTGGTTGGTCAGGAAATCGATCCCCATCCATTCTCATATCTAAAGGCCCTTCTTTACTAATTGAAAATCCTCTTGACGCATCATCAAATTGCATTGAAGAACAACCCAAATCCAAAAAAATACTGTCTACTGAAGAAACATTATTTTCACGTAACAATCTCGGGAGTTCACTAAATCTTCCAAACAATGGAGAAAATCTTTCACCGTAACTTTCCTTTAATTTTTGAGCAAATGAGAAAGCAACTGGATCTCGATCTAGTCCAAAGACACGGACATCTCTACAAGAGTCCAATATTTTTCGAGTGTGACCACCAGCGCCGAAGGTGAGATCCAGGATTGTTTGTCCTGGTTGGGGATCCAGCATTTCCAAAACTTCTTCAGCCATTACTGGAGTATGTGGGACTTGTTCTTGCTCTGAAACGTCGTTCTCTGCCATTGCTGAAGAAAAATTGCGAAGAAGCTTTGAAAATTGACGAGAGGAAGTTGGTCTTAGGATTAACTTAAATTTGGTGTACATGTTGAGGTCTTAAAGCTATTGATAAAATTGTTAATCTAATCCTTTTTGAAAATTTTGTCCTTGATTCCTTTAATTGTTCCTTTGTCGTCTTCTTCCATCATCTTGATAAACTCATTGGAAATCAAGTTTTGACAATCTATCTGAGACAATCCTACAAAGAATACAATTTTACAGATTTTATCAGGACACTCCGTAAAGGTCAGTAGGGGTCGGGCTTTACCAGTAGCGGTCGAGGCTGAGGAAACGTAATATGCTTCCTTGTATTTGTTGTTTGCAATTCTCTGAAGGGTCTCTTGAACTTGTTGACACGTATTGGAATCTCTTGGCTCACCGCTTTGAAACGCTGCCCCCAAACTCGCCCGAATGTGTTCACCAAGGTCTCTACAAAATTATAAATGCCAATTTTAATTTTACACATTTTGGTACATCCTGATTCGGAAATTGGACAATTGAACTTACCTTCCTTTCTTTGTGGGATCGACAGGCCACTTTTCCAGGATTCGGAGGAAAGAACGGTACAAAGAGGAAGTCATCTAGTCATCAAAAATTAACAATTTTCACAAATTCAGATTTTTCAAACCAAAAAATTGAGCCGGCTCGTTCTGAATTTCAGACGAAGAAAACGCAGGAAGAGAAAATTCAACTGGCCCCAAATCTGCTGATGAAACAAATCTTCAATCTTCTCGCTGATCTTCGATCAGCAGTTAGGTAGTTTTACTCTTCCTTCCTATAGAGAGGAATGGATCTTCCTCTGTATAGAGAGGAACATTGGAACTTCCCCTCTATAGAGAGGAAGATTATTTTGTCTAGGGCTGTTCATAAATATTCCGCTCTTTTGAATTTCAGCAAAATCAGTTTAAAAATAATTAAATTCAAAATAAATAACTAATTTTGTTATTAATTTAATATATAAAATGAAAAGCACACTTATTTCTTGGAATTTTGAAAATTTTTAAGTTTTTAAAGAAAATGTGATTTTGAAATTTTTGTGAACGGCCCAAATTCTTTAAAATTGACCTTTTTGACCCTTGGACGGCTAACTTTGACTTGAGACAGCACACTTGTGTGGACAAGTGGGCTCTTCATCGATTAAAAGTATTTTTGGAAGGCTCAAATCACTTCCCTATGACTCATTTTGATTTTTCGAAACTTCCTCAAACTTCCTCTGTATAGAGAGGAAGATCTAAAATCTTCCTCTCTATAGCGAGGAACATTCCAATGTTCCGCTCTATACAGAGGAAGATCTGTTCCTCTCTATAGGAAGGAAGAGTAAAACTACCTAACTGATCAGTTCGATCTGCAATTCTTCTCTTTCCTCGATTTGTGAACATTTCGATAAATTATTATAAATGGTAACAAGTCTTATCTAGTCTCTGTAATTAATTACGCTTATCACAAAAAAAAACAATTTCTGAACGCTAAAATGGATTCAAACAAAGATAACGCCAGTAATGATCAACCTCAAGAACAATTGGAAAGTTGCAGTGCCGAGGCCTCAAATAAAAGTTCTGTCCCCATTGTGGACGACCCAGAGTTAGACGCCATACTAAACGGTACGTTACAAATTCACAAGAAATGAAAACGCACTAACTTGACTTGTTTTCTGTTGTTTCAGATGCCTTACTCGATTTCGGGAAAGTGCCTACAATTCCTAAAGCAAGCAAACCAACGACAGGGGGGTCAAAGGGGGCTGAGGACATGCAGTCGGCATGGACAGAAGAGTTTATAAAAGAGGCCACATCTCAATTTGAAAAGACAATGAGGGAACGGCTTCAGGCTCAACAAAGAGGTGTCATTAAAAAAAAACTTTATTGTTGTTTAATAGACTTTGGCTTATGCAATATTTCTATATAGGAAGTGAATCTGTGGAACCTTCTGCTTTTATGACTGCGGCAAACGATATGCAAAAAGTTGTTGAAGCCGCAACCAAAGCTGCAGTTGGAAATATTGTCGAGCCTTCTTCTGTAATGTCACAAATCAACGAAGCCATGAAAAATTTTACTCCAGACGTAATCAAATTGGTTAAATTAATTGTTGATTTTTTTCTGATAAATTATTCATGTTTTTAGGGCAATTCTGAAGAAGGTGACTTCAATGAGCAAGAGTTGACTAAATTGATGAATAGTTTGTCGATGGGGGGAGAAGCCGGAGATGGGGATGAGGACTTGGACGAGTTTTTACCATTTATGACTAATTTTATGCAAAAGCTTTTATCAAAAGATTTACTCTATCCTGTTTTATCTGATATTGTTGACCGGGTAAGCAAGCACATCTAAAAAATAATCAAACGTTGAAATTTTTTTATGTACATAGATTTTTTTTTTAATTCCATGTTTTTTTTCAGTATCCTGAATGGTTGGCGGATAACAGACCAAAGCTATCAGTCACAGACTTTGACAACTATAACCAGCAATATGGATTTATGAAACAGATTTGTGAGGAATACGCATCTGAGACTCCCACAGATAATGATGATATGAAACGAAAAAGATACGATAAAGTAACTGCCCTTATGCTCAAAGTTCAATGTTGCGGAACACCCCCCAAAGATCTGGTTGGTGAAGATGGAGCTTTTCCTAACATGGACCCTAGCGCAGTGCTTGGAAATTTAGGGATGGCTGGCGGCCCTGGAACTCCAGAACAATGTACCATTATGTAGAAGCAGAATATTTTTTTTTTTAAATTATGCATAATAATTCCGAGGCTATTCACATTTCCTTGCATGTATACAAAGTTACCGTTCAATGTTTTTTTTAGTCAAAAACCAAGTCACATACTTTATACGCTTTTACGTATTCTTTTTTTCCTTTGTAAAAATATATATTTGGCCATTGTTAATGCAACTTTTAGTATACGATATCAAGCTACTTAAACTACAGCTCCGTTTTAAAATAAACTTTTATAAAAACATCAGTTTGTATTTCAGGGTGAAATTCGCATTTCCTTATTTATTTCATTACTTGGGGAAAAATAACAACTTTTTCTAACTTTATCAGTCAGTCTTAACAATGAAAATCAGTCAGCAGTTAATACATAGATTTATAAACTAACAAGAATTATTTTTTAGTTCATGAAAATTATGAAAATATAATTGTCTTTTGTTGAAGTGACTAGTTACCAGAATTATTTGTGAAAGCTCCATCAACAAACCAATCTGGGATCATTAGTTCAGAAATCACTCGGCGTTTTTCTTCATCTTCAACCGCAGTACAGCAAACTCGAGGTACTTCACCATTGTTTGTCCAAGGTCCATTTTGCTGACGTAATCTGCGATAAATATATGATGTAGTAAATATGATGTCCATTTATTATATTTTACTTACTGTTTTTTGAAAGACCATTTGAGACTGAGTACTTTACTGCGGTCATTTTGTGGCAGTAAAAAAACGATCCAATCCAAGACTCGTTTTGCAAATTCAAAGCATTGAGCTTGCTGTTTTGAGCTGAAGCCAGTCTTTTGCCATAAATCATTTAAAGTCATCAATTTGGAACCAGTCAGAATGTGATCTTTGTCCCGAATACCAAGCACCATATTCTTTGCCGACCCCGCAACACTGATGCCCCAGTAG
>JAQIXN010002705.1:0-10481 GCA_034698145.1 Proisotoma minuta | reverse complement strand
TGCAAACATGTTAAGCATATAATAGAGAATATGTGTGCAAAATATCTTTAAGTTCCAAGAAGCGGTTTCTTCAGAAATTAAAAAAACATTTCGTTCACGAAGTAAGTAGCCTCCCTCTGTAGAAGTTGAAACTTTTCACTTTTTGACCTCAAGCCAAAGATTTAATGCAATGCCATAATTTAGAGCTCAAATAATTTTTGTCTGGAGTCACTTAATTTTATTTAATTGTGTGTAATTTAAACCTGCGCTTAAAGCTCTCGTCAACAATGGGATCAAAAATAAATATTTAGTAAACAAACGAACCAAATTTGATTCACCAAAATTTGTGAAATCAAAAAATTTAAAAAATAAATAAGAATTAACCACCCCCACATTAAATTTATTTTTGTGAACCACAACCTTCTATTGTTGAAACCCTAAGACTATAAAAAAACATTACATAACATAAAATATTTGCATCTCAATAAAATTTTGAGATATTGAAAATTGCAGCGTGTCTCTTGTAAAGTCGTAAATTTCACTGCTAAAAATTTTATTTGTACATCTGGACTAATTTAGTTAGTTAAGTATGCAAAATCGTATCGTAATTTAAGATTTTCATGCATTAAGACCGACGCGGATATTTAAAATGGAATTTCCTTGAAATTATTTATACTTATTTAGTAATGTCCAGTCGTGAAATCTTTTTTAAGGTTGCTTGCTTCTGTTTTGTAGTAAATGACCAGGGTGTCCCAAAATTTTGTACCCACACATTTAACATGTACCATGTGCATCCACTTTTAATTTTATTTAGTTTTGGATCACCCTGTATAAATGTTGGCGACTGTTTGGCGTTTGAACATGACAAAGTGCAGGATGCAAATTTGCAAATTTGTAGTATATAAATTTACATAAATGTAAATTCTATTTAAAACTGTCCTTTTGTATTTGTCAAACCGCAACAATGCTCTTAAACAATTTATGGCTTTTGAAAAGAGTATCCTTTTATTTTTAAACTGAATTGCCACCAAAATAATCCCCAATGTTTATTTATTTATTCAATCGCTGCTTTAAAAATCTGTGGTTTTTTAATGACTCTTTTATAAAAAATAATCTTATTATTTTATACTTATATTATCACTTTGTTATCAATTAAATTCAAAAAGAACAACTTTTCTTTGTTGCGACTCATCCACAATCTGTATTAAAATAAAGTTTGATTCTTGGATTAAATTGGACATGAGTTGATTTACTATCAGGCGAAATCTTTCCTTGATATTTTCATTCAATTAATATTTACCCAGTTTGTGCCTGACCTCAAACTACATTTTTGACCAAAATATGTATGAAAACACTTGGCTATTTAAACTATTTTTTTTTCATAATAATGTCCCCTCAGATTCTTATAACTAAAATTGTTTTTGGCCCACCCTGAATATATTTTCCAATGGGCAGTTAAATGGGAAATTGGAGAGAGATAAAGTCCAGCTTTAACTTGAGCCCGTTGCAAAAACTGCCGAATTTTTTATCATTTTGAAATCTGTCACAAACATTAAAATGTGGTAAAATTCAACGTTTAAATTTTGGAACCTTATCTCGTCTAATAAAATTCCATGGGTTATATAACTTTTAACAGACAAAACAAAATTTCACATTAAAATTTTATTGGGTTGCGTTGGCCAGCTGCCAAAGTAAAAAAGATTCCGTTATGGAAAATTACCAAGAATATCTGAATTAATTTGCAAAGTCTGCAACTTGAGACAATTGCAAAAATAATGTCGACAAAAAATCGAATTTCGTTTTTAGCATAACAGAAATATGATATTTGGCTCTGTTTTTTGTCCCTAGTTGACACAAGATCCTAGTTAAAACAAAAGTATGGAGGAAATAATATTTGTGAGAATATTTTGGTTAATTTTTATCAAACTTTAGAATATTTGGAAATTGTCAAAAAGTAGATCTGTTTTTACAATTGGGAATTGTCTTTCGAAATTCCCAAAACTTTGCCAGTGACCAAAATAATTTTTCCACTCCAGCTTTCATTGAGATAAAACAAACAGTAGAGTGATAAACATATAAACTGCCTGTTATTTTTTGGAACACCCTGTACACTTAAAATTCAAGTGGTGAAAACGGGATTTTGTATGATCCATGAACAATTGAGATTTTGATTCATGACCAAGCTTTAGATTGAAGTGAAAATCCAGAATGCAAAATGAAGACTCCAGAATATATTTTAATTTTTGTACAATATGTCACAAATTAAAAAATAATACTTATATCAAATTTATTTCCAGTTGCATGACCACATTCTCTTCCTGGAACATTTCCCTGTCTTCAAAACCAAATGGATACAAAGCCCTAAAAATAGAATGCAAAAACCAAACCGCAGTCTGATATTTGCTTAAGCAAAATTCAAGATTTTGATCCCACGTCCAAATCGTTTACTTTGTAATAAACGTGATAGGTTTGTACGTGGTAAATTTGTAATAAGCATCCATTGTTTTAAACAATGACCGTGAACTTCTTCAATCCACATTAGTGTCGCAGGATTTGTAGTAAATAAATACAGAGGGGCTAGAATTTTTCTGGTTTTGAATTTAAATGATTTTAATTTTAGGTTTGTAGCCCACCAAAATTTTTCTTGTATTTCCTCAAATGAGCTACATTTTAGGCCAATGTTATATTTGTCCGAAGGACAAACTAATGACACATTGGAGTTTTTTGCATAAATAATGAATAAAAGTGACGATTGATGTCAATTAATTTTACAACCAATAAAAGTAACCGGAGGGCAGAATATAAATGATCATTCTCACAAAGCATGGGCATATTGTTTGTGTAGTGGCAAATATAAATATAGAAATCTGTTTGTCTTTAATTGAACAATTCGTTTGGAAAAGTGATTGGATTCACAATGTAAGCCAACCCTAAATTAACTTGCCAAAGAAAAGATGAAAATCATGATAAGTATTGTGCATTATGATAGATATATTTACTCTTGAGCAGGTACTGGATAAATTTAATGGAATTTTATACAGTACTTACAAATTATGGGTCACGGTATCGAGGGAAAATCCGAATCCAAAAGAAACAAACTTTTGCAGTTAACTTCAATTTTTTTCATATGTTGGATGTTATTTATATTTCACCTTTTGTTCAAAATAAAGCTTTAAATCTTACAAATCCGAAAAATGTTTAAATTCAAGCCCAAACCCAAAATCCGCACTTAAGTTTGCAGATGTTGAATGCAACCAAAATGCAAAATGTGTGAATGCAATGAGTGTTCGCTGTTCCAAGTTTCTGTGCTCACTGAAAGGAAAAAAGTGATGCAGATTGAGCATTTGCACTGAATTTACTACGAGGGTAACTTCCCATTCTCTTCCTGCCTAAAAATAATTTTGTGCTCTCTTTCAACCAAAATTTATCCAGTGGATGGAATAGGAATATGGAACTGCAACAATGGTCAAATATTTAAACAATGGCACTTGACCTTTGGCCTAATCAATGAATGAATGGCTCAAAAATCCTTTTGTTTACAAATTGAGCCTTGGACTAACTAAATCAAGGGTAATAAGTAAGTCATTTTTTCCCAAAATGTGCCTAAATACCTATCATGTGAAGTCATAGCAACTACTTGTCCCTCTGTCTCTCTTTAAAATCCAGGCATAGATAACATGTGTGCCCTGAGGGTCAGAAAATAATGTCTCATTTAATTGGCAAATCTGTGGTATTTCCCTCTGACTTATCAACTAACCGAAAGAGACCTTATCTCGGGTAATTTCCAAAGTGGGTTCAAACTTGGCTCAACGTCAAATGCCATGAAATTTTGACCAAGCCTTCAACGGTTTCTTGATAATTTGCTAATCCAAATGAATTGTATCTTTTAAGCTGGCCATACTTGGAGAGTTTTTGTCCTCGTCGGTTAAGTTGTAAACGCTAAGTAGGGAAAAGGTTTGGAAAGCAGCAAGCAAATGATTACTTTATCTAAAGTAAGTAACTTAATGAGCATTAAGTTATGAGGGGATTATTGCCCGTTTTATACGCGCACTTCTGCAGAGTTATGGGTTATCGTTTACAAGCCCCGTGTCCCTACAAAATTGGGGCAATATGAAGATGCAATACCACATTTTCTTCAGAATTTCAAGGGCTTTCAAGAAATGTATTAATATTTCCAATAGTCAATACAGTGAACTTGCTACAACGGCAAACATTTTGGACAGAACTTATGCAACTACTAGGTATAAAGGTCACCCGTTAATAAAGAAAATTTTTGACTTAAGCAAAACTCAATTCGCGAGTTAGTGACTTTGAAGTTCTGTAGAAGACTCTATTTTTATCAGAAATTTATAAAAATTTGTTTAACTAATGCAAAAAATAATTGTGATTCTAATTCTTATGCTATTTTGAAGATTTTAATCAAAGAAAATATTTGAATCGTCGAAAAAACGCCATAACCACTATTTAGGATCTCTACTCTACCTAAACCCAAAGTATCCATGACAATTAGTTAAAAATGGTTTTCTTGGCAACATCGAAAATCGATGTTTTTTGTACAAATATTTTTATACAAATATATAATATTTTTGCACAAATATTTTTTTTCCCTTGTTTGGAATGTGAATGGAAGAGGGTGGAATTTGCAAAGTCCATTCTCCAATTATTCAACTTCCCATAAATTTAGGAAAAGAGTGTAAATTTCGGATGTTTGTAACGGGCGCAAGGATGCAGTCAAACAACAATTGAACACAGGCCAAATTTCAAAGGACAGACGGACAGATGATTTGCTCACAATTGTTAACAAGTCCATAAACACGCAACCAATTGTTTTAAGAATGAATGGACATTCCAAAACTATTTTTATACCTGTGGCATTAAAATGTAAAATCTTAATGTGGTTGCTTCTACAAAAAAAATCCAGATTTAAGTTATCCCTCTTTTAAAATATTTTAATTGAGGATTTGACCTCAAAAACCCAAAATTTAAATTATAACTTTTTTAAAAAAATTACTTGAGAACTTTTCCCAAAAAATTCCAAATTTTATTTATCCCTCTTTTCTAACACTTTAATTGAAAGCTTTTCCCATTCTCTCCATTCGATTTTTAACATTTTAAAGGATAATTTTAAACAATTAATTACCTGTTTAGCTGCTGCTTAAATTTATCTCCCCCAAATTATTTTCTTGTTTCTTGTCTTCCAACAAAGTTCAAATTAGGCTTAAAAACAAATTAAAATAAAAAAAAACGGTTTTGATGTCAAAAACCGTATTTTTTATAAACTCAAAATTTTGAGTTTGCAAATTATACTTACTTCATAAACTGCAGAATATTTTTAGGCGTTTTACTGTGGCTTTCTCAGAGGACAAATAAGGAATGTAGTTAATAGGCTGGATTTTGAAGAGAAAAAATTCTCAACCCTTTTAATCCTTTTAATCCCTCGCATTTCCTTGAAAATTGATTAAAATAGAACACTTTTCAATATAGAACAATAATTTTTGTTTTGTCCAAAAAAGCTTAAATGCATCTGAAGTTGAATTTTAAGTTAAATTTGATACAACTCAAATTTGTAATTTTATTGCAATTTAAACCAAAATATTTTAATTATCAGCCAAAACAAAGCCAAAGACATCTTAGTAAAATCTTAGGTAGGTAAAATCTTAGTGTGGCTTTTGTGGTTGTAACGTGGACAATTTGTGGAAAAAAGGTAAATTGCCAAATGTCGCATCAAATTTGTCAAATGTTCAACTTTAATTTTACAGAATTGAGTTCAAGTGGTTTAAACTAAACGTAATATCTGTGTGAAGTTAGCACAGCCAACATTTTTTATAGACTTCATATTTCATATTCAAAAAGGTCTTTTCATGCCGAAAATTAAAATGTATATTTTGTGTGGTCTGCTATAAAGTGGTAAAGTTTTATGACCAAATTAGACGAAATATGTTTTAGAGTTCGTTTATTTTAAGAGTGTTTCCTTGTTAAACAATGCAACTTTGACTTCCCATAATTCTCGACCTCGCGGGGTCTGGAGTCTGGCCCCGTAATGCCAGATTCCACAAATTATTTATTTTAGTTTTCAGCATGACAAAAATTTTCTTGTGATGACCAAAATTTGGGATAGTGTTAGACCGTAAGTATAAACGTTGTGTTAAAAGCAAGTGGGACAAAACATTTTTGGATCGTTATAACTTTTCAGCTATTGACCCACGTCTCTTAATTTTTGTTGCACAATGTTGCCCTAAGATAGTAGTAAGTAGAAATATTTTTGATTTGGTGGCGTTTTTGTCAATTTGAGATATTTTTAGTTAAAAATTATGTTTTTGCGACGAACACAACATTGCATTGGCTCATACCAATCTCAGATTGTTCCATCATTAATTTGAAAATTTTGTAGTTTTGAAAAGGTCATTGGGTCAGTATATTGGAAGATCGGCAGTGTCGGTGGGCCACCACACGCTGAATTCCGCAGGGTGAATTTAAGCTTTTAACATTTTGGAAAATTTGAAAGGCTTAGTCAAATATCACTTTATCCCAAAGATAAAAGTATAGTTTTAAAGGTATTAAATGTTTAGAGTAACTTTAGAAGGTCAGAGGTCATCTTAATTTGTTGCCGCATTAGGAAAAATCAAATAAAGCCAAGAAAATAAACTTGGGAATTTTGAATCGGCTTTAACATCGAAGAATTTTTTTGAACTATACCCAGAAATTAATATTTGGACAATATATTCAAAATTACAACAAAACGAATTTCATTATTTTGTGACTTGAACCCTTAATTTTATGCAACATTTTAATCGTAGTGGCGTTGTTTTGCAAAACGACTTTAAGTAATAAAGAGTGATTTTTCTAAACTTTGAAAAATTTTTTGAATAATTTTTGACGCACTTACATCTTACAATTATTTTGGTTTTTCTTTTTCCACTTTAATTTCCATAGATGTTATCTAGAATTTGGATCAAAAAAATTTGGAGACCAGATGAGACTTCCATTTGTTTATGGATTCAATTCTATTTACATTTTTGATGTTTGAATGGTCGCTTTGTGTTGCTGAAAATTAATATTTTTTGGATGAAGCATTTTTATGCTTGGTAAGGCTCAAAAAATTCTTGACATTTCAAAATATATTCTTTTAAACTGAAGAATTCTGAGTACTCCCCACACATTCATATTTTTTCCAAATTTTTGCAATGGTTTTTTGTCCCATTTTGTGTTTTTTTACGGTTGGATTTTAGAGTAGCCAAAAGTTTTCAACGGCCATGCAACTGTGCTTGGAATTGACAATGATGATCCCCTATTCACTCTTTTTAGTTACAGCTCTCGAGCACTTTGCATGTCGTCGGGGCGAGCAATCTTGGGGTCAAAAGGTCCAAAAAGAGTCCGAAATCACCAACGGACCTCGTCCGTTTCCTTACTTTCCTTCCAATGAGAAGCAGGCTTTCAATTTTTTTACCAACGAAATATTGTTGCACTAATCGGCGACATAAAAATACCAACCTTGTTGGATCCCAATCAAAAAGTTGCTCAAGTCGAAACTTTGCAAGAACAATTTTGAAGCAGTGGTCATCAACAATGCTATATAATTACGCCAAAGCTGTTGTAGTTTGGATCAATTTTTTCATGTTACACCCCAGACTTGTGGGTTGAATAAGTGATTATCATTTGTTGAAATAATTTTACTAAAACGCGCTAATAATTAATGAAATTAAGCTACCACAGTATCAATTGTTTTCCCGGTATTGTATTTTATAAATGAACTCTGACTTTTTAGCTAGATTTATGGCTTATGTAACCATGGTGTCATTCTGTCTGTCCGCCGGTCTGGGACACGATAGGGTGTAACTAATCATTTCTAAATTTTGCAAACGTGTTCTACTACCCAATAGGAAGGCGGAGTTCGAAGGTGGGCGAAATCGGTTAAGTCGTTTAAAAATGGTGGGGGTAGGAAAATTCTCTATAGGGTGAAAATCTGAAAGACCGAAATTCAGCCAAATTTGATAAAAATTGCTTTAGAACGATACTTCGTGTCTATAATTACTCATACAAACTGATTTCGTGAAAAAATATTCAAAAGTGGACATGAAATCGAAAAAATGTAGTATGGCAAAACAAAAAAAGTTTTAATGTTATACCGATTCAAAATTTTCATATTTATTTTCTTGGCTTTATTTGAATTTTTTGTATAGTCTAAAAATATCATAATTTTCCACCATTTTTCCGAATGCGGGAAAAAATTAAGATGACCTCTGACCTTTTAAAGTTACTCTAAACATTTAATACCTTTAAAACCATACTTTTATCTTTAAGGTTAAGTGAGATTTGACTTAGTTATGAGCCTTTGAAATTCTCCAAACCTAAAGGTACACCCGCCGGCATTCAGGGGGTGGGGCCCAAAGACACTAATGATCTGCCATTATACTGACCCAATGACCTTATCTTCGGGCTGGAAAAGTTTGGGAGTTCTACGCCAGTGTCACCTAGGGAAGTCTCCTCTATACTACTATAATTTATTTTATGATTATGTAAACAAAAATATAAATTCAGATAGTTAATAAATACAATTTCTAATTTTATTTTCAAAACTGGAATTTTGATACACAATTAAATATTAGAATCAATACCATTAAAAATATTTATACAGATAGAATAAGTTTTGCTAATCCTGAGTATTACAACAAATATTAAAAACTTTGAATTAAATAATATAAAGTATGGAAGATTCGAAGTTATTTTGTGATGATTTTGAGAAGGCTGGATTTTGAAAAATTACAGATGTTGCAGTTGATTGAGCCTAGAATTAAAGGAAAATGTTTATCCAATGGAATTAATTAGGAGGGTAAATAATTTAATTTAAATTGTGCATACCATTTGAATTTGATGTTTGCTCAAAGTAAAATTTGGATGGATAAAGGATTTGGTTTCACTCCTGCCTAAAAATAATTTTAAAATAAAATATTTTAGAAATAATCATTTGGGTTTTGATAAATATTGGGTTAGAGTTTAGCGTGAAATGCAATTTATACCATAGCTTAAATCCGATTCTGTTTCTTGTTTTGAGCAAAAATCATTTTGAATTTAAAATATGGAAAACGCTGCAAACCATTAATGAAATTGGGCCCAAACACCTGCAAAATAAAATAAAAAAAATTTATTTTACTGTATTCTGTTTTTTATGATATTTCTTAAAATTTCTCGCAGCATAATTTTTAGTAAAGTATCGGAATTGTACCTATATGATTGTTCAAATTAATCAATTATGTCAAAATTTGTCAAACTGCTTAATTAATCTAATTTTTCCTCTATCATAAATTTTCTAATAATTAGCGAAATCTCTTACCACTTCTTAACTTCATTTAATTTCCAATGTTTAGCCACAAATCCAAATAAAGCAGCTTTAAAGAGATTTTTGGGTTAAATTGAAGGCTGATGAAGAATGGAATCCACTTTTTCTTCAAGATTTGTAAATATATTTAAAATTATGCTAATAACTATTGACAATTTTAAATTTTGGTACAATTTGCAAATTAAGAAACAGGATTTTTAATATTTGAAATTACAAATGGCTACAGACCACCGCAATTTTTTAACAATTGAAATTTAAGCCATAAATTTGTTTGGAACATTTTGTTAATTTGATAAAAATCACTAATTACAACAATTTCTAAATTTCTAGTTAGCCAAACAAAATTCTTGTTATTACACAATGTTATTTAAAATTTAATCTTAATATTTATTATTAGTACTTATCAAGTTATTATTAATTAATTTACTAAATATTTATTGAAGACTAACGAATTATCCTAAAGCCAAAAATAAAATATATACATTGTAAATTATATCGATTTTTAACAGTTAATCACATTTTGACTTTAAACATTAGAAATTGTTAAAAGTTTTATAATTTTGGAGCTCTAAACAATATATAAAAATTATCTAGATTTCTAACACTAAATCAAAATAAATCTAAATCTAATCTAAATAAAAATATTGTTACTAATTTCTTGTCAAATCGGAATTTTTTTGGGTTTCATTTCTGCTAGAAATGATTTATTATTGTTAATTGTAGTATTTTACTTGTTTTGGAGTTGCCATGTTTTCTACCAAATTTTGGTTTTTAAGTAAGTGATATTTTGTTTTGTAAACAAGGAATTGTTTTGCCTAGTTGATAAAATGGACCTTATTAAAAATAAATGTGAAACCCCTAATTAAAAACTATGGTGAATATTTTAGTAAAATTTTTAAAGTATTGCATTGCATTGTCTGCAATTTTACAACAGCATTTCCATTTTATTTCGTTACATTCTGTGAGAAATTGCATAAAAGGCAAAACTTACGAACGTATTTAAATCTAAAATAGAGGAAAAAAATCTAACAATGCTTAATTACCATGGACGACCGGATTTAAATTGTTTTACAGTAAAAAATGTCTCTTATCTCTAGTTTTATGCAGTATTTTTTCTAAGGTGAGGTAAAGTGGAGATGGGCAAAGTCCATTGTAACGGCGAAGC
>JAQIXN010002704.1:0-10487 GCA_034698145.1 Proisotoma minuta | reverse complement strand
GCTCTCGGACGATTGATATCCATTTTCTAGCGATTGTAGAACATTTTGGACAAATTCTTCGGTCAAATTGTCCTTTCCTTTGCGATCAACTGTCATCGTTCCTCCCCCGACTTCAAAAGAAATTGAGAAGTTTTTGCTGGAGATTTCTTTCGGGTTCTTTTTCTCGGAAACTACGGCGCTAGTTGGCAACTCAATGGTGTTTTCAGGATGAGCGCTGACAGAAGTTGAGGGGATGTCTCTTTGGGGAATTAATCCAGGCTGAATTGGAGGAGGAACTGAAAACAAAGAAATAAAAAAATAGTTTGGCCAATATCTAAAAACGACGATAAAGTTGCACTAGGAACAATTAGTTTTAGGGTAAAGTGTTTGAGATTTATCGCATAGAAAAACGAATTATGCATTCAAATTTTGAATTATAAGATGCTTCGGCCCATAATAGTTTTTGTGATTACCTTCAGCATTTTGAAATTGAGGAATAATTGCTCTCGTGCTTTTTCCCTTCAACGCCGACGACATTTGCAATTGTGCAGACAACGTAAATTGTTCTAAAAACAAGAGAACAAAAGATTTAGTTTAGTAAAACAATTAAATGCCGAAGGGATGCAACAATCCACAAAATATTTTGATATATATCTCGAACAAATTAATTAGAAATTGCACAAACCCTGCCAAAATTGTTTAATTTTCCTAGGAATTGGAATTGGGCCAGTTTCCCAACTTTCCTCTTCTGCAAAATTAGAATTTGTGGCCATTTCTGAAACATTTTCAACGGAAGGTGAAAGACGCCGAAATTGATTCAAAAAATTCAAATTCACAAGACTAAAGAGTTGAACCTTTAAAGAAGAGTAAATAAATTAATTTGACGTTGCTCCTTAATTATTTAATTGTTTAATAATTATTTAATTACCGAATATCCATTTCCCAGCTTGATTCTCAACGTCCGTCCATTTCTACGCACAAATGGTTGAATATTTTGAAATCCATCTTCAATTGGCTCCAGTGTTGAGCAATATCTATAAAAAATGGGCCCCAATGAACAATTTTACCAAATTTTAGGGCACTTGACTCAAAATTTTAGAGAAATATCGAAAAAACATTAAATAAAATGGCTTCCAATCAATCTCACCCAAAATGTTGGAAATTCCATCCCTTATTTTGGAATAATTGTGGGAGCGGCGTCAACTCTCGAGTTTCTGCGCCATAAATCGCGGTTAAATTCCATTCTCGTTCCCCTTTTTGCGCCGTTTCACACGTTTCAGTGAGAATTGGGCTCCAGGGGGCGACATTCATGAGAAGTTGACACATTTGACGAGCTCCGATGAAGTAACTTGAACCTGAATCGAACAATTAAAATAATCAAGGCACTAATTAGATTAATTAGTTCCAAAATTTGGATATTTTACTCACCCATGGAAGGGGCCAACTTTTCCTCTGTGATTCTGACCTGAAATTGCCAAATCATCAATTTGCAACAATGATCTTTCAATTTTAATTGTCAACTCTTATAATAAATTCCAATTGTTTGCTTTCAAATAAATTGCAGGCCACGAGGAACTTAAATTTTAAAATCACTTACATCAAAATAAGGAAATATTCCGAAATTATAGGAATTTGTGGCTCGATGAATCAGCTTCAGCTTTCCTTCGACGGTGCGGTCACTTATCAATAAATATCCGTGATTGTAAGTCAAATCGGGGCTGGAAAAAGACAAAATTCCAAGATTATCGTAAAAATAAAATGTTTCAAATGCTTTGGTGATGAGGCGAAGCAATATTTCATGACCTTTGACCTCAAAAGTCATAATTAAAGGGCTCGTTGTCGAAATTGAAGTGAAATTTAACTCCGTGTGGCGAAATGTCAAGTTTTACTTCACTTGGCCATAAAATTCGGGATTTATGGGAGGGACAGACGGACAGACAGATCAGGACACGGTCATAATGCTTTATTTGTTATCTTACAATGGCCGGAAAACGAAAAGGACTTTGCTCTCGTCGCCAAAGACCCTTAAGGCCTCTTTTAGCGTCTCCACGTCTTCCAAACTGAAGGAATTGTTGAATTCCACGTCCAAATTGTCCCATTTGTCTCGATATTGAGGCATCCACCGTTTTATCGTCAGAATTGACGAGTGATCGAGGAAGAAGAGCCCTAAAAACAGCAAAATAATAATAGTTAGTTAATTAAATGATTTATTAAGCGTCAATTTTTAAAATTTACTCGGCTGGAAGTCGTCCGACGCCATGACCAATTCTTGGAGGAGGCTTGGGAAATATTATACAGTAATTTTTAGCTAATTTTGGCACATTTATCAATTTTTTAAGTGGTTTTGAAAGCAAAATTCAGCAGTCTCATATCACTTCAAATTTCGCGCTCGTGGGAAAGCGTGGCTTTTTGGCTAACCGACAAAAATCTTGGCCATTCTAATTTGCAATTAATTAACTCCGTTTGTGGCCATCGAACTTAACTATAATTAAAGACACCTTTTAATTAACAGTTAAAAAGACAATGGACGCTTCCGCCACCGGTTTTCCATTCAAGTAAACGATTTTACAATTTTGGCCACAATTTTAAATTAAAATGTTGATTTTGGTCCTTTAGATGCAGCCAATGCGACATATCATTCAGGTTTCTTGCTCATTTCAAATGGCACGTCAAAGTTAGTCACCCCATCGACGCTGACGCCGACGCCAAAGCCGTCGCCAATTCTGACGAGTCTAAGATCGAGGAAAGACGAAAAAATCTACCTCCCATCCCTAATTATCAGTTTCGGTAAATTATTTACATTAACTCAACCCAAATATTAACAATTTGTGTAAATTATTCAGCTACAGGGTCTGCTTTCCGTTCTTTTCGGAGGTGAATTCGAAGTCCCACTTTGACACCCTCCACGTCAACAGCCGTCAAGATCAGGATGACGAACAGTCAACTTCTCAAGGTTTGGTCCAAGTACAAGCCGATGTCAATGTCACTACAACTGAGCAAACTCAAGATTCTCGCCGTCGCGTAAACAAATTGCCATGTCCCCATTGCACAAAAAGCTTTGCCAACGTCCAATCTCGCGCCGCGCATATTAAACACTTTCACTTTGGTTACGGTATTCGCTGCCCTGTCGCCGATTGCGGCCGCCTTGTCAATAATTCAAGCCAACTCAAAACGCACATGATTAAACACTCTAATGAACGACCTTTCCCTTGTGACCAATGTCCCAAAAAGTTTAAGGGGAAGCAAGCTCTCAAAAAGCACGTCGGCCTGACCCACAATCTTCTATGGCCCAAGATTGTATCAGTCTACTCTCTAAAGGGGTAAATTTTGCGATAAGCGCTAACTTGTTTGCATGAGCGCTCCAATCATAAATTAAAATAAATATAACAATGACATTATTTTGAAAATTAAAACTGTGTCATTTTCAATAAATGTTGTACAACAATTTTTTGGCATTTTTTGGAAAATTTATTTCGGAGGCAGTCTTATCCTCAACTTTTCCGCGGCTTGTTCAAATTCAACCACACTTTTACTAATTCAAATTTCACTCCCTTAACTTATCCATCCAATTCTCAATTTAAAATACAGCGACATGGCCACCAATCGCCCTTTGTGTATCATGTGCGGCACAGTCGCCTTGAGGATCCTCGACGACGACACCACAAAGGTATTCAACAATTACAATTGGCAGTGGCAACAATTAACTAATTGTTGCTTATGCGTACTTAGTTGCCGTTCGAGAAGTGCCTCAAATACTTCGACCCCAACTTCGTGCCAAGGTTTTGTAAAGATTGTGTCCCTCGCGTCCAAAATTCGGGGCGGAAACTTACCAAAAGGCTGGAGCGGTTGAAACACTCCAAACTGCCCGAGCCCGAGCCCGTCGTCCAAAAGGAAGGTCAGGGTCAAGGTCAAGGTCAAGGGCCAAGCAAAGAGTTGGATGAGGCCATCAATTTGTGCCGAGAAATTGTAAACGGTAAGATATTTAAATTGATTATAGGTCAAAAAGCAGGGATATTAAATTTTGGCCTTATCCAATATTTTTTGAAAATATTTCTTTGACTTTTTCAGAGGGGGGGAGGAACGAGGTCAAATGGGATGCGGATATTTCCAAAATGATGGATTTCTATTCAGAGATAGAGCTGTGGAATGATCCCATGTTTCAGGCTGAAGAACTCGAGGTCGGCCAAAGACAAGATCAAGGTCAGGGGTCAGTGCTGAACATGGACCTTGAAAAGGGGATGAATTTGGGGGGAGGGCTTGCAAATGGTGAGATTTTTAAATTAATTATGGGGAAAAGCATTGTGAAAATAGCTGTTGTTAAATTTTGACATGAAGCTTGACCTCGTCTGCTCTTTTGAATATTTTTTTAAGTGTTTCTTTGAATTCTTTGTCCTTTTCAGAAATGGGGAGCAACGACTTCGACACGGAACTGGATTTGCCTAAATCGATGGAACTGTTGGAAAACCTAACGATATGGAATCATCCCATGATCCAATTGAAAAAGCCAGAAGTTGTCGCCCAACATCAAGATCAAGGTGTGGGGTCGGGGCTGAACATGGAGCCTGAAAAGGGGATGGATTTGGCTGAAGGTCTTGCAAATGGTGAGATATTTAAATTAATTATGGGGAAAAAATGTACAGATGTTAAATTTTGACCTGTAGCTTGACCTCATCTCATCCAATATATGTTTTAGCTATTTCTTTGATTTTTTCAGAGAGGGGCAGCGAGTTGAAGGTCGTCCAAGATCAAGAAGAAGGTCAAGCGTCAGGGCAAAGCAACGCCATCAATTTGGGCGAAAAGGTTCTTGAAGGTGAGATATTTATATTAATTATGGGACAAAAAGCAGGGAAAATGCACATGTTAATTTTGATCTGAAGCTTGACCTCATCTGCTCATCCATTTTTTAAAAATGTTTCTTTGGCCTTTCAGAGACCCCTGTCAAAGGCACCAGAACCAGAATGTTGAAGATTCAGGTTTGGAAGGCGCAAATTGAAGCCATGAAGTTCAAAATCGACACGGGGACGGTAAGAATGGCGAATATGTGCGCCGGGAAGATGTTGGAGGCCGGATTACAAAAACTACAGTCCTGGGAGAAGAAACTCCATCACGGGAAGATGGCAATTGATGAATGGCAAGCAAAAATCGACGCTGAGTATGCCAAAATCGACGCCGAGCGTGCCAAAATCGCCGCCAAGAAAGGCGACGGCCCCAAGCCAACGCCAACGCCCGCGCCGAAATAGTTTTGCCCCTAGCAGAAGAGTCTTGGTTCAAATCGTTTATTAAATTTGTTTAATGTATTTTAAGCAATAAATTATAAATTCTTGTTCTTCACTTTGCCTCAGCTTCAAACATTTTACCACTGCGTAATTTGCGACCTTTTTAAAAGACTATTTACCATTTTCCAATGATCTTTTGGGCAGTCCAAAAAAACCCTGAGCTCGATTTCCACAAGCTTTAAACTGCCTCGAATAGCTGATCGGAGGCAGATGAAAAGGTTTTTCAAATATCTTACAAATTCCCTGAATTTTTAAAGTCTTTGGGTTCAGAAGCGTTTTGAGATTTGGCTAAATTTGTAAAAATCCACAAAAGCTCGAGATCTGAATCCAAAATCAAGCTGAGCTTCATTTTGAACTTGATTTAAGCAGCCAAAAGTTTAACCAGCGTTTTGTTTCCTGCGCTGTTTCAGGGTCAAAATCGGTCACATGCACTCCTTCCAAGTAATTTATGGATTATTATTACTGAACTATAGAATTTTGGCATTGATATTAAACGTATTGATTATGCAAAGCACTAAATTGCGAATGCTACTCTCTTTTACAGAACAAACTCTGGAAACTTTTAACATTTTGTCGCCTAAAACTTTGTTTGCAGCCTTGTGAAGCATTTTTATCATTTTTAGCTGACATTCAAAGATGGAAGCCTCTAGCTCATGACCCTTAAGGTCAAAGGTCAAAATGTTTAGATTAATCTCCATCAAACTTAAAATTCGCCTCCATTAAAAGGAGAGGAGAATGCGTCCTCTGATTTTGTAAGATTTTCAGAAAGTTCCAAATGTTTCCGGATATTTTTAATACCATGGTCAATAAAGAGGATGGCGTTTAAAGGAATTACAGTTAAGCACATCTACAAACCTAAAATTAGGACCTAAAACTTGCATATCTCGGATATGTATATCTCCACCAGGATAAACTCTCCCAACCGTACCTTTTGTAAGATCTATGGAAATAATATTTAGGTGTACTTACATCAAATAAAATTTGTATATAAATCATATCTTATCATATCATATATATAACCTATATATAAATCATGCTGCCCGACTTCCGTCCGAAGTCGAAATTTCCGTCGAAATTTCCCAAATACCTGGAAATTTTCAGAAACATAAATATTTACTAAACAGAATATGAAAATTGCCCCCTCACAATTGTCGCTGGGCAATGCCGTGAATGCCCTGTGAACTTCTTTTGGGATTGGACTTCCACCAGTAAAAATTGTTTCCACGTCAAATCCATCAACATCCCATCGCTAAGGCAAAGCTGGGGAACTTCCCGTGGGGAATGCTAAAATTTAAATTAAATATAACTAATTAAACTACCAAAAAGATATAAAACTAGCCTTGTATTTGTCCACAGTACGGATCACAATGTGTCCACTTTAGGAAAAACAATCCCAAATTTTCCAGCAAAATGGTAAAATTGCTCCTGAAATATGCGTTCCCTTTGAGGCGTTCTGTGTTTTTGGAAATGTTTTTGCCAATCACGAATCTGCATGACGGTTTTATGCACATGCAAGACACTTAAAATATTATGGAAATTTTAATAAATCAATAATAAATAACTTTCCCTACCTTTGCCCGAAGTTGGTAAAATTAAGGCTGGATCATCTCCATTAATTTCAAGCTTTGGACATCATGCAGCTTCCATCATCTTTGTAAAACTGCTCAATGTTTGCATATCCATGGTGATCTGGAGCACAAACAATTACTGCCAATTCCCATTTGCATTTTGCAGCAACTGCTGAGCATTTTAGAGCAATTTCCGAGCAAAATATAAATTTAGCATTCGATTCCTCAACTTTCTCCAAAAACGTTTCAGGGGACTCGTCAACATAAATTGAACGAACTATGCCATTCGCTCTCCAAACCCCGACCATCAACGGAACCTCATGAATTTGGTAGGATGTTAGATAAATGACAATGTCTCCTTTGCGAAGGCCTCGTTTGTACAGAGAACTGGCAACTCGAGAAGTTGTAGATTCAAAATCTTTGTATGAAGTTGTTCCCCAGATAATCCATCCTCCTAATTAATAATTATGGGTAACGAATCAAAAATAGTTTCAAAGGGAATGTCAAACAAACCAAAAATGCTCCAAGTCCTTGTTGACTAAAATAATTTGCTCTTTCCAACAAAAACTGGGGCAGCTTCCTCTTTAATTTTATTATACAATTCAATTATACAAGTAAAATTTGTGTGACTTGTTAAATGTCAGTTAAATTAAACAATGAAACAAAAAATACGCAATTATGTTGCATGCAAATTTAAAATTTGAAATGGGCTTGTTGTTGTAAATCATGAAATCATTATAGAATTTGAAGGAAAATGCTAAACATTTATTGCATGTCCAACAAACTAAAAAAGACGTTAAATTTTATGTTAAAGTTTTCCTTTGAATTGTTCGAAAACATTAACAAACCCAGACAGCCATGACAACATTATCTTGAAAAAATATTATAAATAAATGTATTTGTGTCATAAAACTGATTTTAAAAAAAAATATTTTTATGATTCTTTTAATGCTTTTTGAATTGTCTATTGTTTTTGTTTGCTAGGGATTCAAAACTAGATAAAATTGGGAGAAATATTGCCTATTTTTGAATGGAAGGGGAGAAAGTTCACAATTATTGTCAAAAACGATTATTTAAACCACAAAACTTTTAACATGAAATTTTACAAGTCATTAAACCATTTGCAAAATAAATAAAATTTAATATAATATCATCCTGCTTCCTTCAGCCCTTTCAATGGGACTGCATCAACTGGACCAAACTCAAATAAGCGTTAATCCTTCCAGCCCCAAAATGATGGTTGGGGAAAACTGTGTCTGGAATCTCGTTGCAAGTTCGACCACTGCTCTCAAGAACTTTATCTGAGCCTTGTGCAATGTAGAATCGAATGTCGCTCATCCTCAGCCCTGGTCTGTAGGCCAGTAGAATTGCAGTCAGCCCTGAGGCATGGGGACAGGCCTAAACACACATTTTAAGGAAGTTTGGTACAAATATGACATAAAATGAATTTCTTTCGTACCATGGAAGTACCAGACAATGCCCGGTATGCATCATCCGAAGTGTGGTATGCAGATAACACATCTGAGCCCGGAGCCGAAATATCAGGCTTCATCCTTCCATCGATTGTTGGACCCACAGAAGAAAAGGGGGAGAGGGCATCCCCAACTGTAGTTGAACCTACGCCAAGGACATCTCGGTCCCCGGGAGAGTTGGCAGTGTTGCACGAAGGACCAGAATTACCTGAAATTAGGCTTTTATTAGAATACTAACATTAACTCTTTTGAACTAACATACCAATACTAAAGAGGGGGATGATGTCAGCAATATGAAATGCAGAAATTGCCTCATCAAACCAAGTAGCCCCCCTCCCGCCCCCCCACGAGTTGGAGACCAGATTGGGGGCTTTGGAACAATCGGGTGAAGAGCCATTAGGAAGAGTTGGGCAGACGATAAACTCTGCACAGGACAAGAGAGCAGACTGCATGCAACTTGATGTATAGCAGCCCCTGCAAGCCGTCCACCGAGCTTCGGGATAAACACCGAGCCCATTGCTTCCAGCAATTGTCCCCATTGTATGGGTTCCATGTCCATTGCCATCCGTGGGTGTTGCCACATTATCGTAAGGGTCGTACCATCCATATCTACCGAGGAAGTTTCCCCTTAGAGCTTCGTGTGTGTGTCGAACTCCAGTGTCGATATTGGCTACAATCACTGGAGCTGGATTGGTCATGTTGAGAAGATACCTTGCTTGTGGTGCTTGGATCTTTGCAACTCCCCATTCATGTCCATCTTGTCTTCCTTTGATAACCGGCCCTGCGACGACCGTGTCAAGTTCAATTATGGCTTCCTCTGTCACGGATTTGATATCGTTTCTGGCAGCCAGCTGCATGATAAGCTCAAATGTTGCATCCTTGACGTAAACCTGGCTGCTGATCCAATATGATTTGTACTCAAATCGTCCCTCAAGAAGAGACTTGACCCCAGACTGGACCCTGTCGGCGTGGGCGTGGAGGGCGGAGTAGAGGCTGTTGATTTTATCAGTCCGTGTTTCGAACCATGTGTCCTCAATGGCCTGAAGCACTACCTCAGTCCCTTCCTTCATTGTTATGAAAATGTGGACCATATCCGCTTTGGTCATCGTCCGGAGTTTGGGGCTAATGACAGATTCATTGGGTCGTCCTTCACTAAGGGCAACAAGGACTAAGATTAAGAGAAATTTCATGATAAATATTCCTAAAGTTGGTTGCTTTGTTGCACTCTTTATTTGAGGGAATGATGACTTTTGGGTGAAATAAAATCCTTTTTATTCCATTTTTTTTGGTTAACAAAGCAAAAATGATTATAATCTATGTACGTAAACAAAATAATGCGAACTCATTAATTGTTTTGAAGATAATGGGATCTTGTATCAAAAATATTTGTGATTAGACAATATCTGTCGGATGGATGACTCAAATAGTTCTAGGAACGAGGAATTCGATTAATTTCAATTTCAATTCAAAGATTTTTTCAAGTGACTGCAATATGAAAATGAATAAAAAACATGCATGGCTTTCAATATTACGTCATATTTTTATGTATGCCGATCATGCCATGTGCTTGCCACTTGAAACTTTTGGACAGATATTAATTTGGACGATAAGAGAAGGTTACTATAGTGTTCCGAAGGAGTGTTGCCAGGGTTACGGATTTTATATTAAATTATTTTCAGAAACGAGCCTCTTTTTGAAATGATTCAAATGATTAAAAACGAATGTGAAAGAAAATATTAAACATTTATTTTCCAAATCAAATAAAAAAGATTTTATTGATTTTTTTTGGAAAACGTTACAAAAGATAAAGAATCATAACAAAATTATCTTGTGGATTAAATCTTCCGAAATTTAAATATTTTACAGTTGTTGCCCTTTTCTATTGCCATATTTTTGATCGTTAGTTGAACCAATTGCGCCACATATTAATTTATGTCGACACCTTTTTCACCGCCAAAAAATTCTATCATTTGCGCCAAACTATGTCGACAAAACTAATCAAAAAATATTTGCTATCCAGCTTTCTTTAGGTTAATAATAGAAACAATTAAGAAATGCTAATTCCTTGCAAAACTTGTTTTTGTTCATTTAGCCCACTCTTAAACCCACGCTAAGTAATAAAACCCTGGCTTCTTAATTTGTTATTAATTGTGGAAATAAATCAAGTGAAAATTTAATTTTAGCTATCTTTA
>JAQIXN010002703.1:0-10491 GCA_034698145.1 Proisotoma minuta | reverse complement strand
TTTTCTCGTCAACAGCGACATGTCTAGCAGAGTGGGTCAAAAAAGTGCTGGAGAAGAAAGTCCAGCAGCGGCAGTTTGGAAAAAAGACCAAAGTAAAAAGAAAAAGCGTAAAAAGTAATTATTTTTTTACAAAAAGAAAAAGATTATATGATGAAAAAATATAATTTCAAACAAATAATAAAAAAATTAAAATCATTATTCCTTTCTACTCACAGCATTTATTTCAAATCGCGTAAAAGTTACCCTCGAAAAAATTGCTTAGTGTTTTAGCTGAAGGGGCAATAATTTACATAACTTTTCAAAATCGCACAAAACAATTGGTTATTTTTTTTCTTCTATCCAAACAACTATTTTTCAAAGCGACCTTTGCAACCTCAAGTCAAAAACAATCATTTGCAACTAAAAATCATTTAAGAAAATTTAGAGCCAATAAAAGAATAGTAAGTAGAAACTTACAACTTGAAAACAATAGCAGTCTCACGAAAATTTAAAATAAATGTGTCAAATTTTGCATTTTTTTAGCAAAGGAATGGACTTTAAAGTGGTCCTTTTGATTTTGGGACTAATGGCCAGTGTGAGTCCCTTTCATTTTCGGCGTAGATTTATGGTAATTTGAAATGTTTGAATCCTATAAGTAAAGGAAAAGCAAATTTCAAAATATTTTAATGTAGGCGCGACGTGTTATTGGAGGTCAAGGGTTAGACGACTACAACCCTTACGCCGGAGTTTGTCGCCCTGAAGGATATCCATGCTTAGACAATCCCAATAGTTGCTGCAGGTCAACGACCCTTTTAAACCCTTCACTTGTTCAAATTTTTCATAAATATATTTTTTTTAAATCAGGTACTGTCATGATGATGGAGATTGTCATCGTTGATCGTAGTATGTAAAACTAATACGGATCTTCAAATACAATCACTCGTTGCACTGACCGAAAAATAATATAAATAATTTAAATTTAAGAGTTGAATTGACGGAATAAAATTATTTGGATTATTGAATGTTCATTAAATCTGTACATATATAAATTTATAATGAAAATGGCATAAGTACATTCTTTACATTAAACTAAAATTAAAAGAAGTGTTTTAGCATTTCTCCGTTAGCTTGATAAAGGATCCATCCCGGATTTGCATAAACAAAGTAATTATTGCCACGTTTTAAGGTCAGACCTTGATATTGAAAAATTTTGCAGCCAATAAAAATATTAATATACATAAAATTGTGTAAACAATTTAAACTACATTGTTTATTCTTTAAATGCAATTTGCTTATAAAATTCTTTAGAACTATTGCAGCTGCTTTATTGCACTTTACTAGAAAACGAAAAATTATCAAAAGCTTCAGTTTTGGTATGCTGCTTTTATGGTACATTTGCATTTTTTTATCTCATGATTAAATTTGATTTTTAAGGATATAATTTGGAAAATCTTGGAAATGAAGCTTTCGTTTGGAATTTTGATCACATTTGTCCTTTTGCATTCCTTGATTTCAAAGGTCGAGTCCCGTCCTTGTCTTAATTGCGGAAGGCCATGGTTTGCGATGGGGCGACAGATGATGGTAAGTATAAAAAATACTTGACCTTTAAACTTTTTATGAGGTCAGATATGGCAATAACAATGTTTCATTTTGAGATGTGTGTTCCGAGGGGAGGACTGTGCGATCCAAGAGGAGCGGAATGTTGCAGCGGCCGATGTTTTGCTTTCAACAGACGAGCGACGGGGTTTAGTGGCAGGCAGGCAGGACTTGGGGAATGCAATCCAAATTTTTGAACCAAACGCATTATCTTGATTTTTTTCGGAAGGAATAAAAATATGTGTTAAAACAAAATCATTTTTTCTGTAATGCATTCATTGCTATATGTGACAGTGAGTGCATATGAAAATGATTTTTAGTCAAATAATTAAGAGACTTTTTCAACAGCAGAATCAAAATTATTCTACGCATTTTTACATACTTTTACAACATATAATTTAATTCAGAAAAATACTACATGATTTTTTTTTATTTCCATAAAAAAATAAAAAATTCAGGTGTGAATATTTAGGTATTATGGCTTTGTAAATGGCTACTATCGACTACTTTGCATTGTTAATTTTTCAAAAAAATCCTTTTTCATGTGAGACATTATACCAATAAAGGTAATATACATAAGTCATGTTGAAACATTTTAAATTCCCTTAACATTTTTGTAAAGCTTTATGATAATTAAGCTCAAAAATAATGATTTTTGTTCTATTTTACTTTATATTATATAATTTTGTTTACATATTCTTTATGCTATAGCCTATAGCTAAAACTATGCATTATTTAACGCCAATTCAAACTGACCAATTCCCATTACCTGTAAATTTTTAGAGCATACATCTTTCCCCTCAACAATTTCAATATCGGCGTCAAGCCATTTCTAAGCTGATTTTCCTCCATTTTCAAAATTTGGCACCAAATATTTATTAGCAAAACGTTTTAAGCATTTTGCATTATTTTGCAGAGTGCAAATTGCTTTATTTAATACAAATCCATACATTTCGAGTCTCAAATTTTGAGACAGACATAGAACTCGGCTTTTCGTGGCCTCACTAAAAAATAATTGCTTCAAGCTTGAAGAATCCGATTCAAGTTCAAAGTCCGCTTGTCATCCTCAATAAACATGACGACGGGCGTCGTCAAGCGGGACCCTTCCCTGCGGGACATGGTTGACGAAGGGATGTCCTCCTTTCAGACCCTGGTGTCCTATCTCCTCCTCCCCCTCGCCCTCCCCTTTGTCTTCCTCCAAGAAGTTGTTTCGTGGGCGAAAGAACGGATGGGACTGAATAAACGACAGATGGAAGGAAGGGTCGTCCTCATCACTGGCGCCAGCTCAGGTAACAACTTGTTCTGTCTGTCCGCCTGCCAAAGCTTTTTAAAAAATCGTCACAAATTGTAGATTTATTATTGATCCAAAATAAATTACGATAAAATGAGTTCTGCCCAAAACTTCAAATCTAACATATTTTTGTTTCAAAAAATAGGCATCGGAGAAGCGTTGGCGCATCAGTTTTACAACGCTGGTTGCCGTCTAATTTTGGCGTCGCGGCGAAAAGAAGAGTTGGAGCGAGTCAAGAACGAACTGCTCCAGAAGAAAGTTGTAAGGGTCATTAAACAGTTGTAATGGGACCATGCTTAAATTGTTGACATGAGGCTTCTGCCATAGAGCCTTTATTTAATATCTTGCCACTAGACCATCAACCGCTTTTTAGGTCGCGGACGTTCTTAGATAAAATTTTCAAAACTGTGAATAGTTATCGCGAGAGAAAGACAAACAGATTATGAATACAGAATAATAATTTTGAATAATGTTTTGTCCCAAGATAACAAAATTTATTTTTTTGCAACAACCCTTTTTAGACAAAAAATTGTAAAAGTTTGAAGCCGCTACTGCGAATATTAAGAATATATAGGTTACAACAATCATCAGATTCTTCTCTTCTTTCAAACCACTATTTATATTTATTTTAAACTCGTAAAAATATAGCAATCTTTCAAAATTCTCATACATTTTTCACGAAATAAAAAAAGCTTTAATTTCCACTTTAATTTCAGGCCGGAAGCAGAGTTTACATCCCCGCAATTTTAGAACTTGACCTGGCTGACCTGAGTTCAATCCCTGGCAAGGGGGCGGCCGCTCTGGCGATTTACGACGGCGTCGACATCCTCATAAATAACGCCGGAATTCTTAACAGTGGATTTGTTCTCGACACTGACCTCGATGTTTTTAAACGGATCATGGATGTCAATTATTTCGGAACTGTAGCTTTAACTAAGGGTTCGAAAATTTTTGAATTTTTAAGGAAAAATAGGCGATATATCTCCGCTATCAAAAATGTATTTTTCATAATTTGCAGTGATTGGAAGTTCGATGGCAGAGAAAAAATCGGGCCATATCGTTTTCATGAGCAGCGTTTCTGGGAAAATTTCAACGCCACATACGTAAGTTTTCAAAATTTTTAGGTTTCTCCCAGTCAGAAAAAAATCCATCTTTAGCAAACTAAAGACAGATAAAAAGATTAGATTTTTTCCTAGTTTAATACAAATTGAAGAATTTTTATCAAAAACATTCCAAAAGTTCTTTAATCCAAATTAAAATCTTTTTCTCAATATTTTTTCAGATCCGCCTACTGCGCTTCAAAACACGCACTGAATGCATTTGCCGACAGCTTTCGCGCGGAAGTTTCCGGTCTAGGTCTTGAAGTGACGGTCATCGGTCCGGGATATGTACGAACTGCCATAAGCGACAACGCTTTAAAAGCTGACGGCTCTCGCCTGGGAACAACGTCGAGGAATATTGCGACAGGGATGAGTCCGGATTACATAGCCGCGAGGACATTTAAGGCCCTCGTCTCAGGGGAAAAGGACGTAGTGTTAGCCCCATTCGTCCCAAAACTGGCCATTGCACTTCGATATCTTGTGCCAAGCGTTTATTTCTTTGCTATGCGACGCATGGCGAAAAAGTACAGAAAGAAGGAAGCGAAGGGAAAATAAATACTTAATTGAGAAATTGCATTTGGATTAATTTTGGATGCTAAAAGTTATAAAATGATAATGATTCTGATAAATTTAATTGTTTTGGGTTTGTTAAATTCCGTTAAACGTTTGTTAGTCTATAAATAAGAAAAAAGATCTTATCTAAGAAAATTAACTTTATTTTGTTGAATGAAAATTTTAATTTTGATAATTTTTGCATTCAGTATCCAAAATGAGCGTTAATTTAATTGTTAATTTAAAGCTCAGATTTAATTTATTTTATTTACTCACAATTACACATTTTGATAATTTCTCTTGAAATTGAATAAAATATTTGTTCGGCTCGAAATAAAACTTTGGGTTGACAGTGAGTCATTTATGAAGAGGAGCCCTAACTTTCTTTAAGGGTCTCCTTCAACAATGAACAATAAACATTCCAATCCCATGAATCCCTCATTGTTTCATTCTAAGCCAAAGTCTAAATTTTAATCTGAAGTCTAAAGGCCCCATTTAAAAATAGTCTCTGCATATTATATCAGCAAATGGATAATTACGTTTCAGATCTCTGACCTTGTTTTACGAGTTTTCTTTGTTTGGGTCTATACATAATGTCATATTTAGAGTTATGTAAATGATACGCATTTTAGTAAAAATTATAGATTGGCGTCGAAATCTGACAAAATTATTTTTATCGGGGTTTACCTTCAACAGCAAATAGTTCGACTCGAAACTTTCTAGTACAATTTTTTTGACAATTTTCTAGTAGCTTTATGAAATGTACTTTTAATTACTTTTCCTGCAGAATTTTTCAAATAAACTCAAAATGTCGCCGACCACATTTTGATTCTATTCTAAAGCAAATTCTTTCAAAATTTCAATTAAAGCTTCAACAATGAATTTTCATGTACTTATTGACGTTTCGACCTTTATGACCCTGGATTTTGCTCAGAGGGCAAATTTATTTTGAATTGAGTTGTGATCTAGAATCAAGCACTCTGAAAATGGGATTTTGGTCACCAGGGACATTTTGGTCAATGGGACTGTTGGTCATACTATTTGATGCCACCTCATTTGGAATGATGGACGGACAGACGGGCCATTCACATGCTTAGGCTAATTCTCTCTCACATTCCAAATTCCAAACCCAATTAACATTTACACAGTTAAATTTAAAGTTCAAGTTATTTGAGAGTAATAACTTTTTAATCATCGCATTCTTTCCCCAGCAAATTCCAACACGTTTACGTACGTAAATGAAATGTAAACTTTGCAAATATTTTAACATTCACATGCAGAGAAAGGAATTTAAGAGCAGCCAAAAAAAATTGGCAATGCTTCACTTCATTTCACTTTTAGTCAGGTTTCAGCTGTTATATAATTTGAAAAGGTTTTGAAGCATTTGCATGCACAGTTTATGACGCTCTTTAAAGTTGTAAAATCAAAGGCTTCCAGTTTTAGGAGACTTGGGGCTTTTGAGATGTGAAGAATTTTTTTAAAGCTTATGAAATGTGTTTGTTTCTTAAATGTTTACAAAAAAATAATGGTTTAGATCTGTTTTTTTTTGTTTCAGAATTTAAAATTTTTAAATTGCTGACGTTAAAAGTTGTTTTCAACGTTGTTCAAAAGTTGTAATTCAAAAGCTTTTGTAGTAATTCTTGCATACAGGGCTTATGAAGTTCAAATCAAAGGGAAAATAAATGATGGTCAATTAATTTTTGTATAGTTTGTAAACATTAAAAAATGACTCGAATTAAACGGGATTAAGTGACAACACCGACAAAAAAAATCCTTCAATATATTTTCAAAAGCTTCTGTCTTATAGCAAAATAATTATCTGAAAAATGTTTTTGTCTGTGTAGATGCATTCAATATTTAATTTTATTCTCATATTTCTACTGCTTTTCCCGGTTTTTAGCCTTTAATTCTGAAATTAAGCTTTTGTATTTGCCGTTTTCAAATTAAAATTTACCTTCTAAACCTTTAGGTAGTGATAAGGGAAACATTTTAATTCCAGTAAAATATCGTGAATTTACATTGATAAAAATTGTATAAATTATGCCCAAGTTCCAATTTCATAAACTTCCTTACTTTGCAACACACGCCAAAAACAAATTTGTTCCATGCAAAGTTTTTCTTATCGTACATTAACAGCGCAAGCTTACATATCATGAATAAATTGATGAATTTACTTTAACAAATTTTTAGTAAAGAATTGTAATAATGGCATCTGTATTTAATGGAGCAGTTTGCATGATTATGCATCCTTTGGTATCTGACAAATCGACATTTTTTGACCCCTGGGCTTTTTCTCAGGTCAAAATTTAGCTTGCTTTATAATTATCTCTCAAATAAGACCACATTTACAAAATGACATTTTTGTTTGCCTATATTGTTTATTTGTCACTTGGACATTTGGGACATGCATTTTTGAACTGTTCCTGTGTATTTTGCGAGCTTTGACCAGATGTTTAAAAGATTATAACAAACTCCAGAAAACTTTTGCACATTTCAAAACAATTTAAGCTCCAATTTCATTTCATGGGTTTTACATAAATAAGCGGACACCTGTTGCATATTTATGCTTCTACTTCTGGATTTGTTTACGTTTGATTTTGCATTCCATTCTTTTATCTCTGTTGGCTAGACTTGCTCTTTTTGGTTGCCCATGCTTTGTGAAATTTATTCAGTTCACTGCAGCTAAAAAGAAAGAAGAGGCTGCAGCCTAAAAAATGTCAAATCAAGGAATTCCAACAAATCAGGGCCGAAAGCCCAAATGGCAAATGAAGCAAACAGAGAATGTGTCAAATGTTTAAATTTTTGTCCAATACAGAAAAACAATTATAAAATCTTACTTTATTATTGTTGTTATTTATAAATGAAATATTTGCGCCATTTCTTCGCTAAACAGGAAAAAGTAGCGAAACTTATTGCATGTTACATTTTTGCAATTTGAAAGTTGCGCCATACAGAGAGAAGTAAACAAACTATAAGCTCTTCAAAATTTTTGAAAAGGATATACAGGTTGAAAGCCAAAATTAAATCTGCAAAATTTGCAAAACCTGAGGTTATTAAAGGGAAATAATTTTGTCAATGCTCGACGTCGATAATTTTTTTTAGAATTTTGTCTAGATCTTACTAAAAAAAGATAGTTTAGGGACGTGTGTATAAAAAATTTTTTGCATGGAATACGACTAATTTTTCTATTGGCATTATCAACAATGGAAGGCATGTCATTTTGGATGCTGTTTTTAGCTTTATCTATAAGTTATACATAGCACCTTTCAAAGATTATCTTTGGCAGGTCTGGAAGAAAATTCATTGGGAAAACTCAGAAAACTATCATATCTCCTCGAGTTAAATATCTATTGAAATTTCCAAGCTAGGGACATTTTAAAGGTACTAGTTGTTGATTTTTTCTGAAATTCTTATTTCCATTGCATTGGAGATCCAGTTGCAACAAAAAATGAGTTTTTTTCTTAAAACAAAAACAACAAAATCATCTAAACACAGCAATTGATTTGTACATAATTTATGGACGGTGTGGTCCTCATTGGAATTTGTTCTTACTCTCCTTGGCTTTTTTAGCTGGCTTAAAGTTGTTTGAGTGGTTCTGCATTCCACCCTCTTCCTAACGCCCCTCAGCCACACCAGTTAACACTCACTAACATATTCCCAAACACATCACACTTTTTGCCTAAAAACGCAAATTTTTACCCTAAAAACTACAAATTATTTAAACGACAAGCGAAAAAAAGAAGACGCAATTTTTATATCAAAGCAATTTAAATTGGAGCATTTAGCATTTTCTCAAGACTAGGAAAAATATCAAGTTTGTGGAATGTGAAATGATTTGAATTGTGAATTTGTGAATTTTTGGCAATTTTTGGAAATTGCAAAGCGCAGAATCGGAAACAAAGAAATGATTATTTGAGGTAAGAATTTAGAACTTTGGACTCATTTTTTTGCAACCTGTTGAATGATGTAATTTCAATTAAAAAGTAAGGTAATTGCATTGGAATGCTGCAGCAGTAGCAAAAAATTGAATATGATTTGAATATTTAGTAGATGACTTATTAGTTAGTGCCAAAAGAAAATTTTGGGCTTTTGGCCAAATCAATTGGAATTTTGAGCAAAACTCTAAATTGAAAGTCAAACTGTCTGCTATCTCTTCCGTTTATTTTAATCTTCCTAAAGGATTTTATTATTATACAAAATTGTGAAAACTCCAATTTTGGAAACTTCAAAAAAGACCGAGTAATTTTTAAATTAATTAGTTAATGCGTTTAATTTAATGCGTTATTGAATTTGATTTAAAAAAATTTAGATATGTCAAAATTTGAATTCAAAAATGGGCTCGATAACTGTAACAGATTTATTAGAAGGTAATGAACATTATATAAAGTAAAATCGGCTTCAAGTTTAACAACGTTATTTCAAAAATTCCTTCGTATTAAAAATAAAACCAAATCTGATAACAAATTTACCAAGACATTTTTCAAAAAAATTAAACCTGCGTCCAGGTTTATCAAAAATTTTCAAAATACACAAATAAAAATTCCAAAATATAATTTAATTTAATGAACCTCAAACAATTTAAAAAAAAGCTTCAAATTATAAAATTGTCAAAATAAAAATTCCGAACCAAACATTCTTGTGCAAAACATTTTACCCTGATTTAATCCTAATCATATTTCATTTTATTTTCCTGTTGCATTTTTAAGCTGATAATTAAATGTACTCTGCTTATCTTTGGACTGCGCTGAACGATTATGATTAAAAGTATTTGGGTATTTGGCTATGTAAATTTCATGGAAAATTACTCATTAGTTGAATATGTTATTGGGCGCTGATGACTGATAACTTTGGAATGTTACAAACAAAGAGGTACATCAGAAAAGGATAATTACACGTGTGAGAAAAACGTAATAATGACGTTTTTGTTACAGGGACCACACAATTTTTTTCACTCATTTAATTTAATGACAAACAAATAATTTATGTATACATAATTTATAGATTTAGTCCGATTTGGACGCCGGTAGAATTTTTGAGAAATACTGGGTATTTAATGGAAGGTTAGATGTCTTTAGAAGTTTATTTATTTTCGGATAGCCATATCAAAATTGAATATTATTCAGTGGTTTTGAATTATTAATTGAATTTGACTTTTTGGAAGTAAAATGAAACCAAACAATATTTTCGAGTGTAAGTAAATTTACATTTTAAATTCGGTGTATTTATAAAACAACATTTACTTTTCTTGTCAACATTAACAGCAAAAAACGATTTTTGTGTTAAATTTGTCAGTTTGAACTCTATTGACGCAATCGGAATTGTAAACAATTTAATTCTAGCATATATAAAATTTAAAATAATTTAACTGGACATTCCAGGGCCACGGCCTCTTATCTCTGACGCTTTTTTATTTAATTGTGGCTCAACTTTGAATTTGTCATGCTCCAATTAAATTAAATTAAACTCCGCATTTCATTTTCTTGAATATTGATAACGAGCCTAGAGTTGATAAGAGTTTTAATTACTATGAAGTTTGTGGTTCTCTTAGTAGATTATTTGCATGATTAAACCAATGCCATTTAATTAAGCTTTAGCTCTTTATCAAATTATTCATATTTACTTAAATGTGTGCAAAGCTGTGTTAGTCCAAAAATAAATAATTTGAGAATGGACCAATTCAAACTTCCAAGAGTTTGACGTCGGCTTATTTTTTTTTTAAATTGGACAGCTATTGTTTGAGTATAGATTTTATTTTCATTTTGATATGTTATAAAAATTTTCATTTTTTCGAAGTTTAAATGACAAACGTTAGATGTTTCAATAGTTATAAACAAATTTTGTCGTATAAAGCAGAATACAAAATTAGTTTATTTATTTGCTTTGCGCAAACCTGAAAATTCTTTATATAGTTCCAGATGATTTAATGAGTTCAATTTGTAGCTTTTATTTATCAATTGCAAAATTACCATTTTA
>JAQIXN010002702.1:0-10493 GCA_034698145.1 Proisotoma minuta | reverse complement strand
GTAAGGCCTGTTATCCCACTTGTGAATCCCATGATTCCAAAAACCAAAACTGCAAAGGTTAAATTTGATAAAAAAAAACTAGGAATATGATGATGTATTTGCTTACCAATTAATCCCACATAACTAAAATGTTCTGTCCCTATATCTGTGGGTATTGACTCATCAACTTGAAATGCATGAATTACGAAGAAGTTCACTTCCGGCCTAATTAAATTGACATACATTTAATGGAATAGTTATCAATTTTAAAAATGTTCTTACGAAAAGTCGAAAGTTCTTTGGGCTTCCTCTATCGTTCTTTTGGGTAATGGTGAGCTGGAAAATGTTTCCTTGTATTCAACTTGATTGCATGATCTGTAGCATTTCTTGCTTTTGCAGACTGACAATTTCTCATAGCCATCACCAATCAATTTCAGCTTGGCATTGTTGATACACTCTTTCTTTTCATGGCCACAAATTATGGAATTGTTCCCATCTTAAGAAGATAAAATAAATAAATTCTCTACGCTTAAACCATTAAATTCTTCAATTACTACTTACAACTTAGGTCAATTGGGATGCAGTTGCAGTGGTCCTCAATAACTTCAGCTTGACATTCTAGTTGGCAGTTGGATTCTGTGTACTTGGCATAGTGGCTCAAAATGGTTTCATTGCTAAAATAGCACTTCCGGACATCCTTAGATATTTTAATAAAGAAATAGATTAGGAATTATGAAACTAATATAAAACGAAAGATTCATAAACGTCACTTACCTCTTTCATGCCGTACATGCTCTCCGACGCTTTTGTAACCTTTGACGTAATTTGGACAAACGTCTCGTGGTTGGGTTTCAAATAAAATCCTTTCTTCATCATCTGAGGCTCATCCATCGGGTCAACAATTGCCATCTTATTACAAAGAAAGATGTTTTTGTTTTGTGAATGTTCAAAACTAAAAAGGTTAATTTATTTAGGTACCAGCATCCCTTCTCCATCAGCAACTGGACAAATTGCTTCTTCCTCAGAATCGTGTACTCCAATAATGAGGGAAAGACCAAACTCCCGACCAGCCGCTTTCTGACGCTTTGGGATCTCGAAATTGGATTCCGTTTTCCATCCAGATTTTGGGAAAAGAAATGGGTCGGTGTCCAAGTTGTACTTTCTCCACTCGGCGTCTTCTTCCTTTGATTTATTTGTCACATCATTCATCAAGCTTCTGAGGCTCGGTTTCCTGCATTGCCAATAGTCAGTAAACTATTTAAAGCATTGTTTAAATACACTAACTTCGTCAAAATCTCATCCGGGATGCTATTAAAACCGCAGCAGGTGCCGACATCAGTTTGCACAGGTCTTAAAAAACCATTGCAATTTTTAGTCCATTTTCCGTTCCAAGAGCATAATTTTACCAACTGGTCACAATGTACTAAACCCTATTTGAAATTTAATGGCAACATGTACAATACTTATAATATACTTATTATTATTATACTTATTATCCTGGCTAGTTCCAATTTTTTAGAGATTTTCAAAAAATAAGGACTTTCTATTTAAATACTTATAATATGCAATTCTCAGCAAAATTCATGTTTACATATATACTTTTTGGAAAAAAGGAACAATTTTCTCCTTCATTATTTCATCTTGGGGATTATCTGAGATGTTAATTGGATTATCCAGATCTAGTTCTGAAAAATATTCATAGAGATTTACTCCGCCCTTCCGAAGGAAGCTTTCCCCAGCAGCACAGGCAAGATTTGTGAGAGTAACGAGAACTTCCACTTCTTCTTTTTTCCATTCAACCCCTTTGTATTCAATTTGGGTTACATTTTCTTTTTTAGTCTGATAATTTAATCTGAAAATGCATTCATATAAATATGTAATATGTTGAGAGAAAGGATGAGTTAATAATAAAATATTTTAGACTTGCTTTTGAATTTCTGTAAATTTTGTTTTGGAGAGCATGAACCGAGGACAAATAATTGCTGAAGCCCAGGGAGCATTATTTAACGGCGTTGCCTCAAACTTTTCATATCGAATGTCATGGTCCATAAATACCTCCGCAGCGTCCTGGCACAAATACACGCCATACCATACGAGCATCAAAGTTACGCAAATCCAAAATATCCTGTACAAGAACAAATGCATAATTAAATTTTAATGTCATATTTGAAAACAATGGTAGCCGAGTCCTTGAAATTAGATTGATTAAATTAACTATCGCTCATTTGAGACCATTTTATATCAAAAGTTAAAACATGCTACGAAATAGTGGATTGCTAATTTTTCTGTCATTTTTTCTCTTTGCGAGTTCGAAAATTATTTTAAATGATTTAAATTGCACCTGCCACTCAAATGCTAAAAAACAAGATACTTATTGTGGCTATTCACTAAACAAGCCAAATTGTTTCAACCACGGACATTACTTTTGCAAAAATGGACCTAATGCGCCAGCAAAACAGACATATGTTTGCCCAAATGGTCCGTGTATATACGATAAGGACGGAATCCCCGGATGCAAAGAATCTAGCGGTTACAAGGATGGTAATGTATATAAATCAAAAGCAATTACATTATAATAAACACCAATTTTAGAATTGAAAGCACAGGGCAAGAGATGCGAACAATGCTATTTCACATCGGATAGCGAAGCAGAGGAATGGGCTGGAGAAAGTTACATAGAGAGACTTCCCAACAGGGAGAAACACAAGTTCTGGATATATCATAGGCAAGAAACTACGCATGCAAACATCTTTAAACGTATTTTCATTTGATTGTACTTTAGAGATCAAAAAACTGGAAAATTTCACAATTAAGGACCTTTTCAAAACGTGTGTTTGGTTTTGAAAAGGTTGAAAAACTTGTGTTTGGAAAGTCTCGTCCTTTTCAAAGCCTGTATCATTGGACCGTTGGGGTCTGGCTGCCACCACCACCAACTCTCATTTATTTATCCAACAATAACAAAATACAACAAATTGTAATATTGTATCAATATTATTTCAATCTCGATTTCCAGTCGAGAACACAATTTAATTTTAAGGTCACATATGAAAACAATGGTAGTTGCGACCTTAATACAACATTGAACAATTTATATTATACTCGTTTCAGAATAACAAGTTATTTTATCAAAAACCTAAGCATGTTAAGAAATTGTTAGTTTTTCTGATATGTTTCCCCTTACTGTTTTCTAAAGTTATTAAAAATGATCTAAATTGCACGTGTCCCTCGGATATAAAACAAAAAGTTCATTGTGGCTATTCACTAAACAATCCCGACTGCTTCAAACACGGGACTTATATACATTTGTAAAAATGGACCTAATGCTCCAGCACATCAAGATTCAGTTTGTAATGATGGGCCGTGTTTATACAATAACAAAAGTACCCCCTATTGCGAAAGATTTAGTGTGTACAAAAATGGTAATAGATCTAACTAATTAAGACTAGACATATTCTACAAATCAAGCTTAATGTATATATTATTATTAAGCACAGAGTCCTCTGATGATCAAGAGGAAAATCAGGATGAGCATACAAGCGAAGATGCAGATTCCGGTGTCCCATTATCAGATGACCAAATTGGGGACAAATATGAGAATGGAAGCACTGACGGAGTTGGTTCAGAAGATGACAACGAGGGAGATGGTGAAAATACAGATCGAGGTGCAGTAATTTTAAATGATCAGAACGAGAGTGAAAGCGAAGATCCAGATGCAGCTATCTCCACTTTTGACGATCAAAATGAGAATGAGCAAACTAGCGATAAAAGCATGGGCGAAATATTTTTGGATGGGGATCAAACTGAGAATGGAAAAGAAGGGGTCAACTCAAATTCAGTTGAGTTGGGCGATGATAAAGAGACTGAGGTTGATGGCGAAAACACCGATTTAAATGCAGTTGTACCCTTTATCGCTGGAAATGACCCTCAATCAGAAAATGGTACCGAAACTAAATCTGAAGCTGAAGATGATGATTACGAAAACCAAGATGGTTTATTGAATTGAAATTTAAACATGTGAGGCTGGACTTGAGCCCTGAGTCCCAAAGACGACTGCAACTTTTCACCAGAATTTCGCCCGAATCGTCACACTCCGTGTTTGTAGGTCCTAGTCCCAAATCTCCCACCGCAAATGCGAGTCCCCCGTCTACACCTTTTCACTCTTCTCAATGCCAAGAAGATTCGTCTTTGGTTACAACTCTGCCAGCTAATTCAAAAGATCTAAAGCCAGTCGCTGGTGACAGTAATGAAATTCGCCAAATATCTGTAATGCCAAAAAGCGATCCAAGTCAATCTGCAACTAGTAATTCATCTTCTGAGATTGAAAATCCACAAAGTTCCAAACCAGAGGAAATTGCTGGCTCCAGTTTCCATGTGGGTCGATTTGGTCCAAAGATGAGTAGACCATCCACAAGTTTCTCAAGACATGTCACCAAAGACGATATATAAGATACAAGATAGATACAGATAAATAGCCAAGATACAAAAGACCAGCAACTGCTCCTTCTTCCTTTGAGGTTCGTGTTCCAAATCCAAGTCCCCAAATTCAACCTCTCCCAGACGTTGAAGAAGTTGAGGATCATGAGCCGTGGACCGAAGAGCGCATTCTTAAATTGTGGAATAGTTAAACGCCATTAACCAAAATCATGATCTGCATTTTACAATAACAGCTTATTTTAGATCGCTACAAATTAGATGTGTTGCATTAAGATATGACATTTAACCAAATTATGTGATAGCTCAGTATTTGATAATCTCCAATCGTGATATACAATGACAACTAAAGAGCTTGCCAAGACAAATGAGAAAACTTTCCAACAATAATTATTCCAGCCAATTTTACCAAAAGGCTACATTTTCATATTCAATTAATAGATCCCTAAGAAAAATACATAGTACCTAAATTAAGATATTCCGAAAAATACTAAAACGAATACTTCTCGGCGAGTTTTCCAAACGGGGCTGCTGAAGTAAATACACTTTTCTAGTCAAAACTTTCAGTCAGGTTACTGTCAAGAGTTTTTATCATTTTCCTATTGACTAAACTCATGGACTTGCACAAATAGCAATATAAAATTTATTTAAACATTTTTCTGTTTTAATTGTAACGTTAATTGAATTATTTATGTGATTTTTACTTTTTTTAAAGCCTTGTGTTCCAAAATGTACTAGTCGACTGTTATACTTAATTTAATTACTATTTATGGATATTTTACAACTTTTCACTTTTAAAAAGACGTTCTCATTAATTCTTATATGTTTGCAACTTTGCATTTGCAATTTCAAAAGTGTCGATTTAACTTAATTTATTCCAATAAATCGCCAATATTTAATTACTGCTTAATTCAACTTACTTTATTGACTAGTAATTAATTTATGGTGCCAATGTGCCACGCGAATTGAACTTCCATAATTCCATTAGTGCCAACAATTTAAGAAAAATTTTCCAAAAAGCATTTACATAGGCTATGGGTGTTATGTAAAAAATATTCACACAAATTTTTCCAAGTGTGAATGACATTCCCTGAATTTTGTATGACACAAATTGTGTCATGTGTAAATAGGTACTTCAAAACGGTTTGCATGTTTATATAAATTCACTTGCGTGAGTTCCGTATTGTTATACAATTAAATATGTATAAAGTTTGTTTGCATCTACGACGTAGATACATTTACATAAATACATACGTAAATACGTAAATAAATACGTTTACGTAAATACATTTAACCAGGAAAAATTTCAAGTTTACGCTGGCCTTCAACTTGAAGGCTTCAAGTCTCTACCGGAAAATAAAACTTCCTATTTACAATGTTATTTAGCAACCTTGTTTTCAATTTTCAAAGCATAAGTTCGAAAGCAGTAGCAATGAAACTTGAGCTTCAATTTTCACTTTTCTGTTCCTTCTTTTCTTTTAGATTTTGCACTTATTCCGTAAACAACATTTTAAGTTACTTTTCCCCAATTTTATCCCAATGTTACAATAATTTGATGTTCATGGATCAATTTGATTACACCACTCAAGAACTAGACTCGGTTAATCGCTTTCCATTGCAAATACAAAGCAATAAATATGTCTACAAGAAAAGATCTAATAAAAAACATGATAAACCACAAAACATCTCCTCATTTCCCTTCTTCAAACAATCAACAATTCTAAGACGTCGAGGAGGAGTTGGAAAAAGTATTTGTTCTTTTCACATCTTTGTATTTCCTCCAAATAAAAACAAGGACTTCAACAAATGGATGCAAAAAGCTGAGGAATTGTTTTACAAATCTCCAGAATATACAGCAATGCCAGATAACTGGGAAATGTTGTCCAATCCATTTCTATCGGGATATGCGGCAATTGTTACAAACAAGTTTATGAACGACTATTACGGAATCTCATCCACACTCTCCGCATTCTATCACTTTCTCCATTCCTTTATTTTCTACATTCCAATGGTAAATGATTTAATTTATAGTAATAAAACAGCTTTAATTGTTTTGTATAATTTCAGACAGTTATCAAAAATGGGAAACTGAATACAGAGTACATTTTAAAAATATCAAATATACGATTCTCTTGCAACAGTCGCTATATGTTCCCAAACAAGGAGATAGCGACCAATGACATTAGCATCCTCCTACAACGTTTCATTTTGACATGCAAGAAGTCTTCCAACCTCAGAACATTTGACAGCTCAAACATGCCAATAAATCCCCAAAAAATGTTGATAACTCAGCTTTTAAAAATGCCCAGAAACAAGTTTACATTTGGATTTGCAATGGCAACGTTGGCATTTTCTACCAACGCTTCAGCAAGGGATCAACCCACTTTCTTTGATTGGCAGCCTTTGGATATGTCCGAATTTCCGATTCGTAAATCGAGTATGACGGGCTCTGCATCACTTTTTCAAATAACGGGACAAGATTCGTGGACATTTCTGACATGTTCTTCAACCACCAGTTTCATGGATTTCTTGGTATATCACAAACCTTTTAATTTGACGGCATGGATTCTGATTTCTATGTCTGCGGCTTCCTTAGTTGGTATGTTTTTTAAGGTTCATTAAATTATTTAAATGCCAAATGTTCATTTCGATAGGAATTGGAACTATCACTGTGACCAAGGGGCGTCTTCAAATCCAAGCATCAAAATATGGACTAAGATTATATGATACGTTTGCTCAGCTACTCGAAGTTTCAACTTCTTCCGAAAATGGCTCAGAAAATGATGGCACCTGGATTTATCTCTTTCTCTATTTTGGACTGACTAGCATTGTCATCAGTAATGGGTAAGATAATTATTTTTATTAAAAATATTTTATCAACCCAACAAATAGGTACAAAAGTTTTGTGATCAACGAAATAATCGCTCCCCTTTTAACAACTCCCCCAAATGACATTGACACGCTAGACACGGAAGGATTCACCTTATTCTCACTTTCCGTTGACAATGAATATTATCCCGGATGGATTCCTCTAATTCCAAGAACAATGATGGAATGGCGAGAACGCGGAAATGGCTTTGATTACTTGCTTCAAAACTCATATTACAACTGGATACGAAGCCTTCAAATAGCAAGCGTCAAGATGGCCGACAAAATCCGTCTCACGGTCAATGGGCAATGGAATCATTTCTACGAACAAAATTATCCAAATCCTAGCACGAGGCCGGAATTAGCAAAAGAGATCCTCTACATGGAAAAATCTCTTACATCCCAAGAAATAATTGAGCGAGAGGAGAAATTAAAACAACTTCAATCTGGATTGGACAACAGCGGCCAGCTTGGGAAACTGTTAAAGATTTCCGTCACCGCAAAATCTTTTAGGGAAATGACTTGGAGCCTTCGACAATGCTCAAAATCCGCGATGCTAATTAAAAGCTCGTATTTGGACCCTGAATTTAACTATGTGACTTCTTTTCTTGGTCCAAATATGGAAAGAAAGCCGTATTTCCGAAGCAATATAAGTCTCTTTCCAACTTTGACGGTGGCTCGAAGTGACACGGCTCGAGGAATAATGCATGAGAAGTTTGTGGCATTTCTACGAAACGTTTTCCATTCGGGGCTTTATGATTTTTGGGTCAGGATGGTCAGATGGAATGGATTCAAAGGATATGATAAAGTTGACATTTACCCTTCGACCTTTGTCCCACAGAACATTGTGTCCAATATAGTCACCATTTTTGTGTTGTGGGCCGTTTGTTGTGTCTTGTGCGTTGGGATTCTTTTGGCCGAATTGGTAGTGAATAAAGTATAATGTTTAAATGATTTTGCATACAAAAACAAAAATATTCATGAAAATGTTTTATGATAACATCGTCATAAGGTCAAAGCTGAAATATCAGTCTCATCTTCAGTCAATTGGACTATGAAAATACCTTCAAAATTTAGAGTTTTTGAGATATTTCTGTCAAATGCCGATTAAAAAGGCAAAATCATAAGCTTTTTGAGCTGTAAAATCCAAAATCATAAGGGAAATTGCATAAGGATGAATGACCTAAAGAAACAAAAAATCTCACAGATCTCATAGCGGCACTCGCAATTTTTTATCGGCCAAAAAATACGCAATTTATTTTTCTCACCCAATTAACTAATTAGTTGCTGAATATGAGGAAAATTGTTCAGGGGGACATTGGGGTCTTGGTGCTTCGTAAGTTTTTTTTCCAAATTTTTCAAAAAATTCCTAAAATTTCGATATTTCTCTTTTTCAGGTTATCTGGCCTCTTCAGGCTGCACAAACACAGCACTGTCCATGATCGAGGAGATGCCCTCGATGAAGAATTTTGCGCCTTTTTGGCCGCCCTGCATGCCGCGTGAGGAGTATGTAAAATTAATTGCATCGCCGTCCTTTACAGTGACCCTTGAATCCATTCTTAACGACTATGAACACTCCAAACTCAAAAGTGGGGTAGAAAACTTTAATTACAAAATTATTTTAATGAAAATTCGAGTTTTCAGTTATGGAAATCATCCAAAAGTACAACCCAATTGGAAATTCGCAAAGTCAACTTTATCTTCTCCAAACGCAGTTAAAAACGGTTGAAGACATTTTGGCAAATCTCGAGAACCCAGTTTATTCGGACATTAGTCGTTTTATGACTAACTTGTTGGAAAATGGAGGGGACACTAATTCTTCATACCCGATGTTATCTTTGCCAAACCCGTCTTGGGGTGAAGTTGAGTTATCCACTGGATTAGCAGAATCTTTTGAAGATGCAGTTAGTCTTATTGGAAAAGACGATGAGGTAAATACGAAATGCTCTTTGTAATTTGTAATTTTGGCTAAAGTTTCTAATTATATTTTTAAATTGAAGTTCCAAATACCAGTAGAAATGCCCCAAAATTATAAAACACCATGTGAAAACCCCGAACAAAATGAATCAATAATGTTTGGAACCAGTTTTCCAACTGAAATGATTCCAATGAACGAAAACCACTATCTCGCTAAACCTTTAACTACAACAAAGGAACAAAGCGAGTCAATTCCAAAAAACGCAGACCTTGAATCTCAACGAGAACAGGAAATTAGTCTTTTTGGAAGCCAACTTTCAGATTCCGAAATTGACGATGAAGAAATTGTTCCACCGATAAAAAAAACAAGAGAGACTTTACGCGTTAAGCGTTTGCCTGGAAAGCCTACCGTAAGTTTTTTTTAAATGTAAAAATCAAGATATTTTAAAGATGAAATTTTAGAAAATTGAATCGTTTAAAACTTATTATTAAGTGGATTTTTTGATATATTTTTAAATTTATTTATAGATTCCCACCCCAAGTAAAAGGGCGAAAGAGAAGAGATCTTTAGAGAAAAAGTCGCCACCATCTACCTTATCCAGAAATACAAGAAAACATGTAAAGCGTTCCACAGTTCCATTAAGACGAAGTCCTCAAAACTCTGAACTTCAATCGAAAAAGATAGTTAAGCCCAAACAATCAGAAAGAAATATTTACGCACTCACACAAACACCGCAAACAAGAAGTCAAAAAGGAACCCTTGAGAAAAAAGTAATTCCAATTTCTACCACTGAAATCCCACCAAGTACACCACCGCGTTCTCCACAAGGGCTGCCCTTGGATTTACCTAAGACGCCAACTCCGGCATATGGCTCGTTAGAGACGGACTCAAGTTCTAGCTCAACCCCAAATCGTGGATTCAGTCCAATGTATAGAAAGGAAATGAGCCTTTCGTACTATTTACAACCACCCTTAACGCCAGGGAAGAATTTATTTAGAGGAGCTGAGAGACCACTGGACTCTAAATCACCAATAAAAACTTTGGCTTCAGCTCAAGTCCCGTCGCAGTCGCCGCACGGCGTGATAAATAGACCCAAAGCCAATATAACTACTGAGAGGCCACAGTAAGAATTTGAATAATTTGAATATCTAAACATATTTTAATAAATCTCTTAATTTTTTAGGGCAAACACCCCAAACAAGCAGAGGATTTCTGTTCCTCCTCTAAAAAAATTTGTGATTCCAAAGCGAGGTCCGACGTCTGCTACTGCGCCACGCCCAACTGATGTCACTCAAAC
>JAQIXN010002701.1:0-10494 GCA_034698145.1 Proisotoma minuta | reverse complement strand
TCACTTAACTTGTGACTTGCGCAAATGAGCGTTACGGACAAAAATCATGTCAGACAGACACGCACTTTATAAAGGAGATGGGTCAAAGTAGACCGGTCAGTTTTGTCCGCGGTCCAATTTGCCCCTGGTCCAATTTGCCCCTGGTCCGTTTTGCCCCTGGTCCGTTTTGCTGGAGGAACGTTTTGGGTTTAAAGTTTTAGTTTTAAAGTCTTCGAAATTAATTTTTTGGAGACTTAAGCTATCGTGATGTAAGTAAATTATTGTCAAGAAAGTAAAGTTTGTTAAGTTAAATTAAGCAATTGAAGCTCAGCATTCCAGTTGAAATGGCGAGCTATTTCCAACGTTTACAATGTTTTATTAAGAGGTCAAACGAATTTCTAAGGTTGCTATGTCCTTAAAATGTTGACCTTATTTTGAGATATTAATGGACGGAGAGATGAAGGGACATTTTTTCACCCTTTCTTTATGCTTAACGACGGATTATTTAAAATTTAATCTTGCATGGGACCAACTAACCAAAAGTTTAAAAATGATTATTTTTGCAATGCCATAAAGTCTTACGATCTACGATTAAACCATAGTTAAGTTCATTATTAGGAGACTCATGAAAATAACTTAATATGTTTGATTTGTGGGGTTTGATATAAAGAGATATTTTTTTCAAATAATGAAATGCAATGCAGCTTAAAATGATCAGGTTTAGGTTTTTTTGGTCAATTTATTATGAATTTTTACCTAATGGACCAAATTTTATTCTTTTAGAGCAACCAGGAAGCTACACATTTTTGAACAGCAATAATCTTCTTATAGTTAAATCGAGGGACCAAGTTGTTGACTGTGAAAGCTTGTTTACAGTTTCGAATTTATTCGCTGAACAACTGACACTTGAAGTCGCTTTATGGGCAGATGAGCCCGAAGGTGTTAAATTGGAGACACCAAAAGAAAAATTGCGATTAGAACTGGAGCCTAGAGAACAAAGAAGCCAAAGCAATTCGTTGATTCGCCTTTTAAAATCTGAAAATTTTGCAGATGTGACATTTGTTATAAAAACAGAGGAAAAAGTTTTAAAATTTAAAGCACACAAAAACATATTAACAACCCGATCCTCGGTTTTTGAAGCAATGTTCAAATCCAAAATGAAAGAAGGTGAGACAAACGAAGTGGAAATTGACGATATGGGACCTTCAACCCTAAATATTTTGCTCCATCATATTTACAGCGGTGACCTTAATTTTCCAAAAACAATCAAATTAAACTTGAATATTTGCAAAGAGGTTGTAAATGCTGCTAATAAGTATGACTTATTAATTTTGAAAGAATACGCAGCAATGGCGTTGACGGAGTTTGTGACGCTTAAAAATGCATGGAGCCTTATGGAATTTATTTCGCTGCATAATGCGAAAGCTGCGAGAAATGCTATGACCCTGTATATTGGGGAAAATGTTTATAAGATTTTAGAACAGATGTGATTGGAAAATCCTGTAATCCTAAAAAAATTACAGTTTCATAAAAAAATGTAAACTTGTGTTTAATGTTTTAAATTTCACAATCAATAAACACGATTTTAAAAACTTTGTAGTTGATTAATTACTTATTTCTACATTTTAAGGTTGATAAAAAATGTTTTGCCTTAAAAATCTGAAAATATATCTTATACTTTTAATATCACAATAAAAACTTGTTCAGTAAAATAATATTTTTCTATTGCATGATCAAATTCAGTTAACCAGGGCTAGAAACTAACTTCTCAAATTCTCGGATAATTTACGAATAAGAGCAAACTCTAAATAATAAAACTTATTACAACTGCTTGCAAAAAATTCCAACTTCCTAAATTTAATTATTATTAACTTGAAAACTTTATATTTTGAAAAATTGCGAGCTAAGTGTAAATTTTGTGAAAAGAATAAACGACGAATGAATTATTTCAACCAAAGTTGTGCTACACTCTTAAAAGTGTGGTAATAAATAAATTATTATTACCAGGTAAGCTCCAATGTTAAAGTTATTACCGCTATGACTCTACCGGATTTGGTAATAATGCTCATTACCGAATTTGTATTAAAATTAAACCGGCTGGTACTGATATTATTACTATTTGGTTATAAAATTTTACCGAGTGGATTTAATTCTTTACCATTGGTAACAAGTTTTTACCACTCGGTAGAGTCATATATACACACCGTACGGTGTCAGTTTTTCTTAGAGTGTACTAATCAAATGATTGCGTGGGTAGAAGAAGAAACAAGCTTTGAATTATTGGGCATGATTAAGAACTTGATTTATTTAACACCAGATCATTTGCGTCACTAAACAAATTAAATAGTAATTCATCGGATTTGAGGAAAATTTTGGGATTCATATTTAAAAAGACAATGCATAGCAATCAAACTGTCTCTAAGAAATTTGTAAATAAGATATCTTAATTTTATCTGTCTCGCATTTGAGCTGGCTTTTATTTTTGCAACAAAACAACATTTACAAAGAATATGAATATCTAAATATATCCTCTAAATAATTTAGTAGATGTCTGTCATGGAAATTTTTTGACTGCAATGTCTAAAATGCAATTATAATTAAACCTTCAGAGCAGTGTTCATGTAGCCCGAGTCAGGGATTTGTATCTCTCTAAATATACTATTTTCCCCCTAAATTATTCGGAATCAACCTAACCTCAAAACAATTTAAATGGTCAAACCTATACAATTTTTCAAAAGTATCCAATCTCCGAACCATTAGAAACACCTTACTAAGGGTTCTGAGGCGTTATATTATTTCAAAACATGTTTTACGTCCATAAACGGTCGTTTATGATGAAAAATATTTTTTGTTGCCATCCCACATTTTTTGCGATTTCGTGGTCCCATCTGAATATTTTTTCATGAAATCGGTTTGTATAAGTAAAAATCGACTCAAAGCATCATCCTAAATCAAATTCGATCCAATTCGGTCAAAATTTGGTCTTTCAGATTTTTACCCTATAGGAAATTTTCCTACCCCCACCATTTCTAAACGGCTTGACCGATTTTGCCCATCTTCGAACTCGATTCCTAAATTGACCCTATAAACACGTGTGCAAAATTTGGGGACAATTGGTTGAACCGTTTGGCCCCTATCGTGTTTCGGACGGACGGACGGACGGACGGACGGACGGACGGACACGATGGTTACATAAGCCCTGACTCGGGCTAAAAATTAATTGCCTTGATTTAAAATTCCTTCTCGACTGCAAAGTTCAAATAATTTATCTTTGTTATGTAACTTGCTCTACATTTCTGTTCTACAAAAAACTCCTGATTTTTTAAAACTATTCATTGTGTACCCTGTCACCTTAACGTCATAGGCAATAAATAATTTAATAAAGCAGAGTCTCTTTTGACAAGCTTTTGCTTTCGTGACAAAATCACTAAACAGCACTTTCCATGCTGGCACATCTTTTAAAATGAATAAGGTTTGAAATAACTGACAGCTTTAGATTAAACTGTGAAAAATTAAGGATCATTTGGCGGATTAAATGATTCGCTTCATGGATCTCCAATTTTATTTTAAGGCCTGACTTTGGATGGTACACCAACTTTGAAAAATCTGGTTCAAAAAATCTTTAAAACATTATCATTTTAAAAAATCAGGAAAACTTAAAAATGATTTCCATTATCCTAATAACTTATTTAAGCACTCGTTCATTTATTTTCCCTGCTGCTGCTCATTCGAAAAATTTGGGAATTTTGCCGCCAATTCTTCAACATTCTGTGAACAAACTGACGTACTATCCCACAATTCGGGTTGTCGTGGAAAATTCCAGTATCGATTTCTGTTGGGACAATTTGGAATTCCAAAACTGGTTGCCTAGCAATGTCCCCATGCTTGTTGGAAATAATAAGCCACTTCAGAAAAAGTAATTACAAGTTTCCCAAATTGTTCTTTAATGAGTTTGTATCATCCGTGTCTGCCTTTTCATCTATGTAGGAATTACTCTCTAAGCATTGACTCTTTTGTTGTATTTTCGGGTATAAATCAATAAGCAGATTTAGTTTCAAATTTGTGAGCAACGACATCCGCGCACAATTATTTTTGAGGACAATATAAAGATAAATTGGGTATCGTTGTAAATATATTTAAGAATAAAATTCAACAGTACCAAATTTGAATAAAAGAAAGATTATGGTTTACAAATCAGTTTAAAAAATAATCTAAAGTCAGATAACAACAAATCTTTTAAGAAAGTCCAGCCGTTTAATTAAACTTTGATTTTGCCACCTACAGTTTTGACCCACGCCTTGTGTCTACTGGAAGGATGAGGGGTTATAATGAAGTTTTCCGTTACGCTGTTCTCATTTGCACGGCAAAGCCCTCCGAGCTGGAATCCATTTCTGGAATTGTGAAAAAAAATGTGAATCGACGATGGGATGAAGTCCTATTTGTAACAAGAGACAGGTCACTTCTAAATTCCCTCATGGCTTCGCCCCTACTCCAAGATCTAAAGGACAAGTTTTTTATGTCGCTAGACGCCGCGGATACTGTGTGGGTTGACCCAATGGTTTACAACGAGGGGAAAACTATTCCCGTCAATTCAATTCAAGCAATTCCTAACCGGGATAAAATGGGAGGAAATCTGCATGGAAGACACCTTTTCGTTGCTGGAAGCGATTTCAAACCTTGGGTTTACAGAGAAGAGGATGGAAATGGAGGGTAAGTATAGGTTTAATTTATATTGTTAATTTATATTGTTAATGATTAATTAGATGGGATATTATAAAATTTTGAATAATCCAATAAATACAATAAAAATCCACTCGTACCTCGGCAAAAAAAACAGGGAAAAAGTAGATAAATTGGGTTTAAAAATTATTGTTTAATGGATTAAATTGACGCAGATCTTTGAGATTGTTAAACCGAATTAATTGAGCAATTATTGTATCAAAGTATTTAACGCAGTTGTTTATTTAGTTGGATTTTTCGTGGAAGCAACGTCCACCTCATTGAAGTTGCCTCGGAGATATTCAATTTCACTTTTTCTTTCCCAACCTACGACATAAGTTATGGGGATTATTTCCCCCAGAATGACTCTTGGACTGGGATGTATTCCCACATTTTTTATCCCGAAGGGGGCTGCCACCTAACAACCTTTCTGGGCTACGACTTTGGCTGGTCTTACGGCGTGGATTATCCAACATCCTTCAGCACCTGCGGCGTAGTTTTTATGCTAAATCAGCCCATAACGGCACTGAAATGGTATGCGTTCATCCTTCCTTTTGATCCCTTGGTGTGGTTCGGGATCATCGTTTCCTTCGTGTTCCTCGGGATTATGCAGTTTATCATGATGTTCTTCCTTCACGGGTGGGTTGTGGATCGAGTTGTGGTGGATTCTTCCGCTTTTCTCCCATACGCCATGGCGATGGAACAGGGGCTTTGTGATATTCCAAAAGGGGCTAGGTAAGATAACAGCGTAGTCCATTTAAATACCAAAAAGCAAAAAAGCACTTAAGGCTGTAATGAAGAATTGCTCTTTACATGCATTTTTGCTATTAATAACTTTTTGTTGGGCTTTTTTGTCTTTTACATTGCGACATCTTAAGGCCGAATACATAAACTACAAAATAAATTTTTAAACATTTTGGAAGAAAAAAACATTTATTTTAATAAACAAAAAATGTTTTTTTGCAGCGTCGAAGATTGTTTGTGGTTTTTATTTTGCCATTTGCATTTTCTTCAAGTTTTTTTTGAAATACATTTAAATTTTTCACTCGCCTTCTTAGGTACATCTGTCTTGTGTGGTTATTGGCTTGCACCGTTTTCGGGACAGGATACAAAGCCACGCTGAGACAGAATCTAAGCTTTCCTCGTGCAGAAACCATTCCCTTAACATACGAAGAGCTCGCCGAGCGGCCGGAATACACTATTATTCTAAACAAGATGGGATCTCTGGAAGTGGAATATTTTAGGACCAGCACTTCCCCAGCAATGAAGAATATTCAGAGCCGGTTGAGTGTGGATGAAAATGCGGAGCGGGCAATCAGAAAAACTTATATGAAACCTTATAGCGCCGTTATCGGATGGTCATCTGCAATGATTCAGGTTTGATTTTTTTAATTTACGCTAAAATATAGCAAAAAATATATTCAATAACTTATCAATAATCAATCAATTAATAATTAACACTTACTTGTTCTAAATAATCCAGGAAGTAGCTCGCCTGCTCACCGTCAACACTCGCGTAGAGCCTCTCGCCCTGGCAAAATACACCCCGAAAGTCAACACAATGTCCATGGGTTTCCAAAAAGACTCAATTTTTGTGGACTCCTTCCGGGGAATAACAGAAGGCTCCTTTGTCTCCGGACTAATGTATTTATGGGAGGATCGGGAAAATTTTCGTTTTAAACAAAAGGGGATTGAGCGCCTTAACACGGAAAAAGAAACGGAACTTTATGCGAAATTGATGGAACAGGCGAGGGCTGAGGACCCTATAAAACCGTTGGCAATGAACAATCTACTTGCCACCTTTTTGGTTTTGCCGCTAGGATTTTTTCTTTCGGCAATATTTTATGTTTTGGAGGCCGTCGTATATTTAAAATACAACGGGATGGATGAAAGAGCAGGCTGGGTTTATCAGGGATTTATCAGACTGTGGAATTATCTGACGGCGGCTTATGAACGGTGGTATATCTGGTTTTTTGAGTTTAGGGCAAACTTTGTCGTCAACGCGACAATTTTGGTTAACAAGTTTAGAGTAGTTTAAGAGTGAAAGGGCTAATTTAAACTATATTTTAAAAAATATTTTCGATTCAAATGACATTTAATCGACAGAGGTGGAGGTTATAATGAAATAAAATGTTTCCACGAATTGGCTTAATTATAGATTTATAAGCACATTTAATGCAAGTCAAAGTATTTTGAAGTCATTGGCTTTTTATGAATATGTTTATGTCGTTTAAATTGTTTGGTTTATCCAAGAAAATCTGTAAAAGTTGTAAAATAAAGTATGGCTTCAAATAGACAACACAATTTTAAATAAAATCCATAGATAATCAAATAGAATCGACAATATGTTATTTATGATTTGATTTTTATTATTAAGTATAATTTTTTTAAATTAAAAAGCAAAAGGTTGGAAAAGATGATTAAATTAAGTTGGTGGAGATAGGAGACTGTAATTTAAAAAAAAGTTTCTTATTTTATTGAACTTTTAGATTTATTTGAAAATTTAGATTTGTGATCAATTTAAACTTAATTTAATAAATTAAAGAAAACACAAACATGTTAATTTGTATTTACACATACTTGCAAATAATTTAATATTAAATTTTTGTGCTTATTGGCCAATTGGCCTGGATTGGGAATACATACTAAAATTTATTCTTACTCTTATTCTTATTACCTGTAAGGGCAACATATAAATCCAGTAACCAACAAATTTTATTCCCCTGACAATTTGACCCCTTACTTCTATGAAAAATACAATCGTGGACAAAGCAAGGGCAGCCGAACTAATTATGAATATTGTTTGAATACTTCCTTCAATATTCACAGTTTGAAAAGAGTCCCAAACTTTTGCTTTGTTAAATGGATAGTCTTTGCTAACTTCTGCAAAGATTACAGCCTCGCTCAACATTTTGTGTATCCCTGAATTTATAAATTGCTGGAAAATTTTATTCATTTTTGATTTTTCTGGGAATACCCACTTTCTCCATCTCTCCATTGTAAAATTTGAATCTTTTACAGTATAGAAATTAGCTTTTGGGTGAACCCTGTTCAAGATTTTTTCCCTGAACTTTTCTACGTATGATGAGTAACTTACAAAAATAGAGCGAGCACATTCCGAAAGTTCCTCATCTATCTGCTCCCAATGAGTTTTGGTTCTGTTTTTAGAAAGTATATCTTTAATCCCGGGGTTAGGAAACCAACTCATTCTGGGATTACCGAGGTTGTAAAATATTTGTTTTTCATACAAAGTATATACACTTTTGTCAAAAAGGGGATCAAATACAAATAGTAAACCACCCTTTTGATGTTTTAAGGCCCTTTCTGAGACAATATCAATTGGTTTTGGTTTGGAAAGAATCGCAAAGCAAACATCTTTTGGCGGGGAATACCACTCCGTTCCATAGTTTTCGTATGCTTTTCTTAATTTGTGCATTCTATTGCGATATTCTAATTTCTTGTATTCATCTGATCTGCAGTTTATCTCTTTAAAACTACTTAGCTGCTCTCCTTTTAGGGGTGAATTTAGTTCAGTGATCAGTTTTGAAGAATGAAGGCTTGTTAATATTGCCCCAAAAAGGAGCCACGGCCATACAACATGTTTAAAGTACAATTTGCTTCGCAACTTTGAAGGTACTTCTGTTGCCTCGTCAATTAAGTAGCCAAAAAAATAGAGGAGACTCAAAGGAATTTCCAACTTTTTTGTTTTCAAGACCCAAATCATATCTATAAATAGGCCTGAAGCCAACAAAGTAATGGCCAACCAAATCCAAACCCAAATAGAAAAAGGAGAAGCATACATATAAAAACTTAGGATTGGTTTCCTGTAACAGGAAGTAAATACGAGGCCATCATTGTCTACAATAACTACATTAGGATTTCGGAAAGCGTTATCAATTGTTGTTTCGTAATTGTCTGTATATTCCTGAAAACTTGAAGGAAAAGGGTGTTTGCCTTCACCAACAATTGTAGTATTTAGCATAATTGAGGCCAAGTCAAATAAATATTGATTTATTTTGAAATGTTGGAAATTTGTCAAAGCCCCCCGATATTTACTTGATAGACCCCCATTGTGCGAGGGGTATTCCCAAAATTCATCTGGGTTTGAAATTTGACGATCAAAATGCTTAAAAATTCTATCCACAACCATTTTAATTTTAGGTCGTCAAAAACTTCTTTCAAGTCATGAATTGTGCAGATGGTTTCAGTAGTCAAATCTAATACAGATAGGGTTAGCACTTTTCCAAAATTACTGGCTACATGGCTTCTAAAATTGTACACAAATTCTCCCAAAGTCCTCTTTAGTCTTAATCTTTTACCCTCTAAATCTCTAAACGTTGTAACTAATACGAAGGAACATGATCTGCTGGTGAGAAACGATTGATCTCTATACCGAAGTGGTAGTTTTGGTAGAACAAACATATCTTTGAACATATTATTTTTATAAATATTGAATTTGTATCGGAAGAATGGTCGGATAAAATAAATAAGCACGTAATCGCAAATCCAACCTCGCATTCTATTTACGGATGAAATTACCGGCAATGATCTGTAAGTTATTTCAATACTTATTGTTTCAGTAGGGATTTTATAATCTTCATCGATTTTTCCATTTACAACGTCAACCCAAACCGGTATTCCATTTCGGATTTCAATAACTCGCTTCAGTTCTGTTTCAGTCTTAACCAATTCAATGTAAGTGTATTTTTCAATCGTGATTGGATAGTTTGACCAAATGGTCACTGGATGATTACCTGTGGTATTAAAGAGTTTGTTGATATTGCACAATCCTAATTTATTTGTAATTTTTTACATTTTAAAATTATTTTTTTAGCCCGAGTCAAGGCTTATGTAACCATCGTGACCGTTTGTCTGTCTGTCCGAAACATGATAGTGGCCATATGGCCTAACAAAATTTTGAACATGTATTTAAGGGTCAATTTAGGTATCGAGTAAAAAGAGTGGAGAAATCGTTCATACAGTTTGGGAATGGTGGTTGGAAAATTTACAAAATCGTTAAAAAATAAAAAGGGCATAATTGGCCCGAATTTGAATGAAAATGGTTTAGTAGGATGATTTCGATAGATAATTATTATACAAATCAATTTCATGAAAAAATATTCAAAAGGGACCACGAAGTCAAATTAATTTGTGTTAGATTAAGGGGAAATAATACATTGATTGAGATACAAATCCCTGACTCGGGCTATATATACTTACACTGCTCAATTAAGGTTTTGGATTACTACCTGTGTGTGTTAAAGTTTCCGATGTTATTTTTCCTCCTAAACGGAGCTGCAAACGGCAGCGTGATGGAGGAAGTTGTGCCAAAATTTGGTGTAAATCTGCGCAAATGCTTAAGGTTGTTGCCGAGAATATAAAGAGCAGAATAAAGATATGGCTAGCCATTTTTGAGAACGACGATTAATTAACCTTTGGATTGTGGAATAGCTTGGTTTGTAAAGATAATCTGCGGAAAATAGAAAAGCTTTTTGAATTAATTTTTTTTTTAAATGAATATCTGGAAACTGGCGATTTTTCCTTGATTTAAAGGGATTGGCTCTAAGATGAGTTTTTCTTATCTAGGAAATTATATTAGGTATTGAATAAGTATATAATTAACCGGAATTCGCCGTTCTACTCGGTCGTTTTTTTTTTTGCTGAAGGAAACCCAGTTCTATTTAATATAATTTACTTTGAAGGTACTTGAAGGTACTATCCCAGTCTGCACAACATCATTGAAACTGCAATGTATCCACATCGATGAAAATGCGATGGTTTGGACAAAATCTCATT
>JAQIXN010002700.1:0-10510 GCA_034698145.1 Proisotoma minuta | reverse complement strand
ATATTCATTAAATAACCAAACCCTGTCATAGCAGGAAATACTTGGCTATTTATACAATTTGTCCTTTAATTATTTAAAGAAAATAAGTCATATAAGAAAATAAAATAAAGGTATTATATTAGATATTATAGTCATTATATATAAGCCGAATTAATTATAATTATAATTTAAATTAGTTAGCTAGCAAATGATCTTTCACTCCTTGCTTAAATTTTGTATAACACGTTTCAGTTTTCAAATGATGACTCAAACTGTTCCATAAATTTATTGCTTGAAAATTGAAAGTTTTCCTACCAAATTCAGTTTTAGGCTTTACTTTACTTATATAATCAATTGTAGATCTACGAGTACAATGACCATGAGTTGAGTCAATTTTTGTAAAATAATTAGAAAAGTAAGGGATTGAATTCTCACGAATAATTTTAAACATTATACAAGCAGTTTTAAACTTACATAGCACTTTTGGAAACATCCACTTTAGATCGTCATTTATGTAGTTTGCAATCGGATCATATTTCCGTTTTCCAGAGACCAACCTTGCAAGAGAACGTATAGCTTTTTCTGCTACCTTTACGTTTTTGTCCGACGCCGTACCCCATACAGAACAAATATAATTGAACAAAGACAATACTACAGCAATTCCAATTTTACACAGTGATTCTTTTGAAAAATACTGACGAACAGAGTATAGAGATCTTATCCTAAAGTAAGCTTTGCGTGCGATGTCTTCAATATGATACTTCCACGTTAAACTAGCATCAATTGTACACCCAACCACTTATATTTGTAACAATTTGCCAGTTTTATTAAACACCAAGACAAAATGGAAAAAGAGAAAGTGCACTTTGCATCAATCCCAAATAAAAAATCCCAAATTGTTCAGCTATTTAGAAAAAAATTGGAAAAAACTGGGAAAATCTCAATTTTCCCACTGACCTTTTGTTTGCTTGGCAAAACCTGATTTAAGTTTTTTTAGATAGAACGCTAGAAATAGCACATGCTAATTTTTTTAAAACATGACTGTCTTTGCTGTATTTATAGATTATTTTGAGCTATTAAAAGATCGCTCTTGAATTTTCGATATCCATGGTGATTTAGAAATTGGTTATATCGGAATATTTTGGATCCAAAGTTAAATAGTTTTATATTTTTTCCTTGTTGCCATGATTAAAAATTTGCAAAGTGAATAATGTGGACTTTTGATTCAGATACTTACCAATTTATATCAAATTTGCATAAATTTTTTTATTTATTTCCAAAAAATTCCAAAAATCCTGTGTGATAAAAAAACAAAAGAGCAAATAAATTAAACGTTAGCCATTTGATTGTAAATGACCAAATATTTCTTTTAGACTTAAACTAAGAATATTTAATTAAAAATTACAAAACTAAAACCGTCTGTCTTTGGCTTTGTCCCGGGGCCTTATTCCCCATATAGGATAAAAGCTTGAGAGACGAATAGACAGACGGACAAACGGAAAGATGTACAGACGGAAAGACGGACAGACAGACGAATAGACAGACCGACAAAAGGACAGACGGACAGACTGACAGACGGACATAGCGAGAGCAATAGTTCTCCATGCATGGCGAGCTAATAATAAACCACTTTAAAATAAAAATATTTTTATTTATAGCATACTATTTTTTATTTACTAATCTTTAATATAAAGTCAATTTTTATATCCCCCGGCTGTCTTCTTTAGTTTCCAGGGTTTTCATATACTGTTAAAATTGTAATATGATTACATTTCATATTCTATTTTAAATAATTTTTAGAATGCTTGAATTGTCCATCAATATAATCTTAAAAATGGCTTAATGTGCAGAGCTTTTCCCCCATATAACTTGGACAGTTTCAACCCAAGAGAAAATCACATCAAGGGCCATTAGAATTATTCTTCCTTGGTCAACATCATAAATTGATGGAAGGAACAAACTTTAAATCCCAATTTAATCACTTTAAGCATTCATTTATTCCGTATTTGATCAGTTTGCTCACAAAGCAAAGTCTCCACTGATCTGACATCCCTAAGGTTGCTCCATTTTTTTTTAAATCAACACCAAACTATTCCATTGCCCAACGTTTTTGCCAGAATTTTCAATCCTCCTGGACTTCGTTCCAATATAAAAGTCTTGGAGGGTAGTTGTCGTTTTCCATTTTGAATGGCTTAAAGGCAATCCATTCCATCCCAAAGCCTGGGGGTAAGCCATGGCATGGACAATTAGTTTGTAACGAATCTTCTTCGTTGCAATAACAATTTAGGCCCTTATCATATTCTTCGATTTCCAAATGTTTCAAACTTCCCCTTTGTTTTTCCAACAGTTCATTGAACTTTAGAGCTTCTTCACTTCCATCCTTTGTATTCAAACTTGTTGTGAGTTTAAAGCTTTTAATTTTGAGGCCGGTGCCAGAAAGGGAGAGCAACTTGGTTAAAATATCTTTGGATAAAAATTCAAATTTCAAATCCTTGGGTTGGGAAAGATTGGCATGTTTTCCAAAACTGTGGGGGATTTTTATGAAATTGTCTTTTCCAGCTTTTTGATGACAATCATTTAGGGACAGGGACAAACTCCCAAGTTTTCTTGCCGCTGCAAAAAAAGTCATCTAAACCGTTGGGGGCTAGTTCATTTATCCCCCGAATCCCGATTTTTCGGAGGTTTCTCGCCCAAGTTCCAGTTTCAGGTAGGATTTTAATTATCTCGAGAAATTGGGGGTATGGGATTTTGAGGGTTTGCAAATTTTCCATTGGCTTCAGCCATCCTGATAAATCCCCTTCCAATTTCCCTTCTCCAGTGATTTTCAAATAGCTCACGTCCTTTCCAACAATATCCATAAAATCTTGGTATTCTTCCACATTTTTTTTTACCTTTAGTGCAAATTTTGTGAAGGGAGAAGGACCCAAAGTCCGTTTTTTGTGGTGGCTTCGAACAATGTCCAAAAAACTGCCTTTTTCAATCCGTTGTGTAACTCTTGGACTAGAAAGAGCTTTACCTCTGCTTTTTTTTCCGCCACGGGATTTCTTCACTTTTGATTGAGGCTTGTCGCATTTTTTTGAAGACCTTCCAATTTTGGCTTCTTCAGAGCTGGAAAAATGCCGGACTGGCCGTTTTTTGGCGAGTAGTTTGGATGATGAATTGTTCCATTTTTTGCAGACTTTGCGGCAAGGTAACAGTTCTTTGCTGTCCAAATTTTCCAGTATCATTTCAAGAATCTTTTGAAAAAATGCACTTGGTTAATTTGGGGTTCAATATTTATTTTGAAAATTTGATAATCCCATTTTAAAAATATTTACCTCGTCAAGATCCAGTGGATTGATTTCACCCATTTTAAAAGTTGGGAGCAGTGTGGAATTTTAGCTGCAGATTTACAACCTTAAAAGTTTGTGGATTCAAGTTTTCTTTGTGGATTCGGGATTCTTGTTTTTTCACCTAGAAACGATCAATTTCAATTAATTTGCAAATTGAATTCTGCTCAACTTCCTTCCAAATAATTACCTGTACTTGCTTTTAATGCAGCTGTAGTTAATGCTGGCCTTAACCCCCCCTTAAAATATTATTTCTTTCCCCTCAAAACCTTGAATATCCTTGAATATTAATTGTTTTGCAAAATCTGATTTCGCAACCCAATGTTTTGTGAACATGCTCAAAGCAATTTGGCAAAAAAAGTGGCATACGCAAGTGCAAACAGAATTCACTTTACTATCCAGTTGAAAATGGGTTTTGGTGAAATGAATTGGAGCTCTACAAGTGATGCTCTCTATAAAAGAGAAGAGAAGTGAGCTTGATATGAAATATGTGACAGTTTAAAGGAGGGAAAGGTGGAGAAAGTTGTACAACTTTTGGAACACGAAAATGAATAATTGCCCAGCCAAAGCCAAAAATGAGGATGGATGAGATTTTTACAAAACACAACATCAGCAACTTTTGGCAATATTTCATAGGAAACCTGTTTAAAAAGATATTAGTTACATTTTGTGATGGCTTTTTGTGTGGAAAGTTTGAACTTTTATACATCACGGTTGAAAAGTTTTGTATTGCAACACTCAAACCTGAAATACTTTTGTAACAATTTGACAATTTCATAACACACCAAAAAAATTGAAAAAGCGAAAGTGCACTTTGCATCAATCCCAAATAAAAAAATCCCAAATTGTTCAGCTCTTTAGAGAAAAATTGGGAAAAACTGGGAAAATCTCAATTTTCCTACTGAGCCTTTTGCTTGCTTGCTAAAAGCCCGAATTCAGGTTTGGGGGAAGATAAACCTAAACGGCAAATAAACACGAAAAATTCGTTTTACACCCGTTTTACAAACTCACATCCCAACTTGTTTTTAGTTTTTACTTCGGCATCCTTTTAATCTCAATTTAATCTTTCCCTCCGTTGGAAATAGCACGTATCTGAATATTAATCTGAATTGTGCTATTATGTGATAAAAATCTGCATGTCCTTTTCCCTGGTTTTGAGAAAAATAGGGAAAATCCTGGGGAAAATCCCATTTATCTCCGTTGAGAGATGTTCGTTGTGAAATGGAACTTATAAATGCTGTACTAATACCCTGGTTTTGGTGAAAGTAGAGTCAAAACCCGGATTCTCTTTCTTCGTTACATTTTACATGCTCATGCACGGATTTTTGACCAAAACACAATTATTTTGAAAAACTTGAAATGCCACAATACTTTCTGTGATTATCTGCACACATTTTAAATGGTTTCTTTGTATAGTGAAACAGTCCAAACCTTGAAAATAAATTTTCTTGAATTTGTGAGATTCCGAAGAGAAGGGTCAATGAATAAACAATGGACAATTTATTATTGCATATATTTATTTAAGTCATATTCAATTCAATTGTTGGCTAATCCATTAAAAGCACATGCATATTATATACTTAACTCTACATTTGAAAAAAAGTCCTTTTTGAAGCTAAAATATTTTGAAAACGAGAACAATTATAAAAGCTTGTGCACCAATTGTGACTAATCTTTAGTTTCCGCTAATTTCTTAAAAATAAAATGATTTGAAACAACCATATTCCGGCTATTTTTTTCCAAACTTTTGAGTTGTATTTGTTTCCAATATTGGAGCAATGGAGTTGTATCTACATATTTTTCAATACCAAACACAAGCCATTTGTTTATCTTATCTATTTGCATTGGCTTAAATATTACCATAGTTCCCTCGGCCCTCAATTTTTAATACTAAAAGTAAGCAGCACATTAAATTAGGAATGATTTAATTACCGCATTTATTTTTTATCTCATCCTTCCGATCCCTTCATTCATAGTCTACGGTAGTAGAGGATATTAATATGCAGAATAAAATCGTTTATTAATGTTTTCCAAATATTCTACCATGTAAATAAGTATTTATTATATGCTTATGTACGTTCTTTTCTTTCTTCGTTATTGACAAATAATAAAGGATCAATGGAAACAAGAGCCTTGCCTTAGAAACGAGTATTTAATGTTTGACCTACTTTTTAAACAATACTTATAAAAAGGATGTTAGTAGTTGGTTTTTGAACCTGAACCAAATTTGGTTATATTTTGGAATTAGAAAATTCTTTATTGTCACAGCCGTTAAAATTTTAAGGGGAAATTATAATCAATTTGTGTACTTTCATATGTAAGTAAGTTGCTTGTAATTGCTCCGGGAACAATCTTAGAATAGCTCCATAAGCAGCACAATTTAGCTAATAGCATTAGAGCAAAAGAACAAAAAAGCATGGTTTTTTGATAAGCAAAAAGTGCTTTTTTGATATGCAATTGCAATTGTTTTGATAAGATATTGCTGTCGTCGTCAATATTGAAAAGATGTCAAAATTTCCTCTGGTTATGAAAAAAATGGAAAAAAGCTGGGGAAAATCTCACTCTTCCGGGGAAAGATTCCATGGAAACCCAAGCGTTTGCTACAATGGAAGTTTGACTTCACTACAAATGCAATATCAAAACCCGGGTATCGGTTAATGTAGAATCCAAACCCGAATTCTCTTTGTCCTTAGTTTGCTCTATTTTTTATTAAATGTGAACATTTTACGTTTCGCACTAAAAATATGTGAGCAGAGTTCTTTACGTGATTACCAAAAAATAAAAGTATAAAATTCCAAGTTTTTGAGAAAAAATGGAAATATTTGAAAAAAAATCACATATCCAAATCGAATCCTAACTTTTGTGTTGGAGTGGAAGCCAGCAGTCAATTTACACACGCTTCTAATACCCGGGTATCTATCAAAAGAAAGAGTGCCTCATTTTATCCATTTATGAGAAAAATATGGAATATTTGGATAAAATCGAAGTTATCCCAAAATTCGCTTGAACTTGGTTTCTTTTTCAAATTTATTAAATATTTAATACAGCAGCCATATCCAAAATGCTGCTTTAATACTCTGTCATAAAAATTTAACGCCACTGATAAATTCAAAACCAAGTTATGCAACAGTCCCAAAAGAAAATTGTCCCAAATTTTCCTCAGTTTTTGAGAAAAACAGGTAAAACTTGGATAAAATCTCACTTGTCCCCGTTACATCAAATTTACACGGAGCCTACTTTCACTTGCGTCTCAACTTTTACGTAAAATGCTGAATCCGTTGTAAAACCCGGGTCCGGGTTTCAGTGCAGAACTAAAATTGCACAATCCAAACAAATGGTGTTGTGTATCTATGTAAAAGCACTTTCTCCTCGTATTGCATTTTACTTCCGGGGATCGGATTTTTTCCCCTTGAAAACGGGAATTTTACTCTCCCTGATTTTTCTTTTTGTCCCCGATTTTGCTGTGCCCCCGATTTTTCTGTTTGTCCCTGATTTTTCTGTCCCTGGCTTTGTCCCAGTGATAAGAAAACCAAAGAACACACTGAAACCACTTTAAAGCTTAAATATTTATTTTTTATTTACTACTCTATAATATAACATCAATTATTCATCCACTGGTTGCCTTGGTTTCCATTGTGTAAGCCCAAGGCATGGACACTCAGGGAAAACCATTTGCATAGAATCTTCCACATTGCAATAACAAAATACACCATTTTGATACACTTCAATTTCCAAATGTTTCAAACTTTCCCTTTGTTTTTCCAACAGTTCATTGAACTTTAGAGCTTCTCCACTTCCGTCCTTTGTGTTCAAACTTGTTGTGAGTTTAAAGCTTTTAATTTTGAGGCCGGTGTCAGAAAGGGAGTGCAACTCGGCCAAAATATCTTTGGATAAAAATTCAAATTTCAAATCCTTAGGTTGGGAAAGATTGACATGTTTTCCAAAACTTTGGAGGATTTTTATGAAATTGTTTTCCCCCTCCTTTTTTTGATTCGGAAGATTAAAACGCTGGGCATATTTATCCCAATTGTTCATGGTGAGGGACAAGCTTTCAAGATTTCTTGCAGCTGCAAAAAAGTCGTCAAAATCGTTGAGGAGCCATTCATTTATCCCCCGAATCCCGATTTTTCGGAGTTTTCCCAAGGAAATTGGGAAAGTTCCGGAATCTGAGAAGTATTTTATCAACAGGTTGAATTGGCGATATGGGATTTTGAGGGTTTGCAAATTTTCCATTGGCTTCAGCCATCCTGATAAATCTCCTTCTAATCTCTCTTTTCCAGTTATTTTTAAATAGGTCACGTCCTTTCCAACGATATCCATAAAATCTTGGTATTCTTCAACATTTTTTTCGACTTTTAACGTGAATTTTGTGAAGGGGGAAGGACCTAAAGTCTGTATTTTGTGGTGGTTTTGGACAATGTCCAAAAAACTGCCTTTTTCAATGCTTTTTCCGCCATCCGATTGATCAACTTTTGGTTGGTTGTCACATTTTTTAGACGACCTTGGAATTTTGGCTTCTTCGGGACTGGAAAAATGCTGCACTGGACTTTTTTTTGCGAATAGTTTTGATGATGAATTGTTCCATTTTTTGCAGACTCTGCGGCAAGGTAAAAGTTCTTTGTAGTCCAAATTTTCCAGAATTAGACCAAGAATCTGGGGAGAAATAGTTTAGGGTTCAATATTTATTTGGAAAATCAGGTAATAACATTTAAAAATTATTTACCTCATCAAGGTCCATCGGATTAATTTCCCCCATTTTAAAAGTGCGGAGCAGTGTGGATTTTTATTTAGCTTTAGAGTTACAACTTTAAATGTTGTATTGGCGTCTAAATTGAATCAAGTTTTTCACCTAGAAACGATCAATTTAAATTAATTTGAAAAATTGAATTTTGCTCAATTTCCCTCAAAATAATTACCTGTGCTTGTTTTAACTGTAGATGTAGCTAATTACGGTTTTATCCCCTACTTGAAATGCCACTTCTTTCCTCCCAAAACTTTAAATATCCTTGAAATTTAATTGTTTTGCAAAATCTGATTTTCGCAATTTTTTGCGAACATGCGCCAGCTGAGGACGATTTTGCAAAGAAAGAGACATACGCAAGTGCAAAAAGAATTCTCTACCATCCATGAGAAAATTGGGGAAATGACGTGATTTTGGTGAAATGAATTGGAGCTCTACAAGTGATGCTCTCTATAAAAGAGAAGAGAAGTGAGCTTGATATGAAATGTGACAGTTTAAAGGAGGGAAAGGTGGAGAAAGTTGTACAACTTTTGGGACACGAAAATGAATAATTGCCCAGCCAACGCCCAAAATGAGGGATGGATGAGATTTTAAGACAGCACAATATTTGTTAATATTTTGGATAAAACTAGGTCAAATTTTAGATCATAAAAGGTGAGGATGGCAGCATTTTATCCCTCTTTTTGCAAAAGGTCTGAAATTTTACGAATCATTGTAGGGAAATAAAGTTATTTTTTATTGCAACACTTAAAACTCAAAGATTTGGTAAACATTTGCCAAATAACAACATAAAATGGGGAAACATGTCCATGAAACTGTGTCACACAAATTCCACAGAGCCTACTTTCACTTGAGTCTCAAACATTAACCCAAACTCCCGAATCTTTTTTAATACCCGGGTCCGGGCTTTGGTGGAAAACTAATGTTGTTCAAGGCAAACAAATGGTGTTGAAAGCCATAACTGAAAAATTGACCTTTGACCCCTAAGATAATGGTTGCTATGCATAACTATCATTTGCCATATCATAATTTGACCTGTGATAATATCTTTTAGGCATATAAACCAAAATTATGATCAGAAAATAGGCAAATAAATAAAAACTCGGTCACCAGACGAAATATTTTTTTAATAAACCAACTACAACATATTACTAACATGTTTTTTTAACTTTAAAATTATTGACTAAATCTAAATAGATTGAAATCTTAAGAATTTTCAAATCTTCAGCGCCCAATTTTCTTGAAACTTCTTCCATCCAAAATTGTAAAGGCCAAATGGCATAATTTTTAAATTTGGCACAATTTATGTATTTCCCATCTTTACCTTGTTTATTCCCATTCCAAAAGCCTAATTAGTTGAGAAACCAATTAAATTCTTAATTATCCAGATATTTATTGATTTATTTGACTAAATTGAGTAAACATTGTTTTCTAAATGTGACTATGTGCATATACTTACATTTTATTATCCCAACATTTATTATCCCCTTCAATTTTTTAATGTGAAAATAACGAAATGTGATAAAATTTTGCGGAAAATTTAGAAATTTTAGAGAAAAAGTGCCGATATCAAATTTACATGATTAAAACCCCAAAAAATATTTATAAGTTTGAAACACTCAAAAAAGAGATATTATCAATTCGATCATAAGTCTCTTTTTTCCAACTTGATCATCAGTTCAACCCCAATCCTATATTTTAAAATTTTATATAATATGTATATACTTTGTTAAGTTTTGGTTGCTTTGACGACAATTTCAGGTCAAAAGTTTTCAAGGTACGACATTCATTCAAGGTTTTTTTTCAGGAGTTTGAAATTCTTCTATCACTAATACGTATTGAGATTCAAAAGTTTGACCTCATGCCAGAAAAAAAAATGAGTTTCTTAGGTACGACCATTCATTCAAATTAAATCCCCCCCCAGCCCCCATTTTTTTTAGATCAAACGTTCAATACTGATTGGGCTTGGGGGCTTTTTGGCTTTGCGCAAAAATTCCGAAGCCCGAACCCGTTGATAGCACCGAAGATCGGGATCATGGGACAACAGGTGAAATCTCAACTGGCGCAAGATTTCAAATTTCTTGTGGCACAATTTGCAGTAGATTGGGCCCCAGAATGTAATTTGCCATGGGCGCGGCAAGGTCACGGTCGCGGTCGCCTTCGCGGCTAAAACCTCAAGCATCGGATTATATTTGGGGTGGCGTTGGGCGAGATGGGATTTGTAGAAGTGCCGCTTGTTGAATTCCTGGGTGCAAACTTTGCAAGTGTAGGTGGCTGGGACTGAAATGTAAAATGTGGTTTTTTAGTAATCTATGACAATAATTGCGCCGTCTGTCTGTCTGTGGAAAGGAGCTGGGAATTTAAGGATCGGTTGCATTCAGAGTTCGACCGATAAAAAAAGCAATTTAAATGCATTTTTGCTTTTTTGCTGAAAAAAGTGCTTTTTTGCTTATCAAATTCT
>JAQIXN010002699.1:0-10511 GCA_034698145.1 Proisotoma minuta | reverse complement strand
TCATAGTTTTATGCAGCATTATGCAAAAATCTTACAGATTTTTCTTTGTGTGGCGAAGCTTGATGTGCCACTTTTTCATTGAAGTCAATGTGAAATGCTTTCTGCAGAACTGACAAACTTTCGTCCCCTTTGCCCTGTCCAACGCTCGCCGTCTTCTTAATGTGATTTTCCTACAAAAATTATCATTAACAATAATGCGCATCAAAAGATTAATTTTTGACTTACTGTCTCTCCTTGACTTCCTTTTTGCTATAATAGCTTTTCATGTAAGTGTTCCTTTTCTTTCTATACTCAAAATTTTGTTGCATGATGTGATGACGCTTTCGTCTAAAATTAGAGTAGCATTAAGTGAAATTATTAATATTTTTGTTAAAAAATACCTTTGGGCTTTCCGTTCTTCAGCCCGGGGGTGGGTTTTGAGGTATTCTCTCCTAAAGAAATCATTTGTTTAATTACACTTGTCTCCATTTACAATTTAGTTAAACTTACACTTTCCTTAAAGCTTTTTCATATCGTGTCTCTGTGCCATCATAATTTGGGCTTTGTTTTAGCCTAAAATAGAGAAAGTAAATAAGAGTTACATCATAAATTAATTTTTACTTCAAATGTTCTTCTTTTATTTGAATCTTCGTATTGTTCCTCCAGTTATTCTGCCTTTTAACTACTGTCTCGTACTTGGTTGGAATACTTAAATCCCTGTTGGGGTCCGAAATGGCATCTTGGTGCTCCGATTTCATTTTGCTGTATCTGATATCATAATCCCTTCTGCTATAAAAATACAAGAGTAATTAGTTCATGAAAAGCATTGTAGTTAGTAAGTGTGTCATAATTACTATATTTTTTTTAGCTTTTCAGGATTTTCTTTTTTAAGCCGAGCTCTTTCTTCCCTTCGCTTAACATTTTTGGGGTCCATACTGTAAAGAAATAAGATAATACGGGGAATGATAATTTAAATACTTACCTCAGTTTTTTCCCCGTGGCTGGCATTGTTGTGGATGATGTTGAAGGTTGTTGAGATCTTATCGGAGTTGATGGGGGATTATTTCCATGACTATTTAAACTACATTTTGGGAGAAAATCCCGAATTTTGGTTTGGCGTTTAGGAGCCATATTTTTAATTAGTTGTATTGTTTTGTTGCTTTTACGAGTTCTGAACCACGACTAAAGAAATCAAAGAGGCCGAGGGGAACATGGAAGAAAGCATGTTTTCTTTCTCGGTCAATGACCTTTGTGGACAAATTTATTTTCTACATCATTCATACATATGTAAATTGCTCATTGATTAATTATATATTTTATTTTTCCCCAAATTTAGAGTTAGCTGCTACTGCGAAGAAGGTTATTATGGGGACCCATTCTCTGGTTGCATAAGAAAAGTATACATTGAAAAGGATCCTTGCAATCCAAACCCATGCGGACACAATGCCATATGTGAAAATGGCCAGTGTCGCTGCATTCCAGAACATCACGGGGATCCATATGTCGCATGTAGACCAGAGTGCGTTCTAAACGCAGATTGTCCGCTTACAAAAGCCTGTGTTCGTAACAAATGTATAGATCCATGCTTAACCCCTGGTGCTTGTGGGGACGGAGCACAATGCTCTGTTTTCAATCATGCGGTCACCTGTGTTTGCCCTTCCGGTTTTACGGGTCAACCGCTTTCGGGTTGTTATCCAATTCCTCCCAGGATTGAACCTCAACCAGTTCTTGATCCTTGTGTCCCATCTCCATGTGGACCCTACAGTCAGTGCAAAAGCATTTACGAACAAGCCATTTGCTCCTGCAACACTGGATATTTTGGATCTCCTCCTAATTGTCATCCTGAATGCATTGTACGTATATTTATAATTGTTTTTTTCACTTACGTTTCATAAAAATGATTTTCATGTACATAGATATCATCGGATTGCCCATTGGGTATGATTTTGTCTTACCATTTTTTTTAGTTTATGGAATAACATATATATATTATAATGACATTTTTCTTTACACAGACAAAGCTTGTGTTCAACAATCTTGCATAGGTACTTCCTTTCATTATATTCTTTGATATTATTTGAATTCTACATAATATATTTTAAATCCAGATCCATGTTTGAGTGGTCCTTGTGCACCTTCAGCAATTTGTAGAGTTATGAACCACTCCCCCATTTGCTCTTGTCCCCCAGAGTTTGTCGGTGAGCACATGCGATTTTTTTCCTAAAAAAGAGATTTGACTCAAATCTCAAATCATTTGAGACTTAATCAGAGAAATAATCTTTTTAGGTGATCCGTTTACGGGATGTCAACCAAAACCATACATTCCTCCTCAAGAAAAACTGGACCCATGCAATCCTTCACCTTGTAAGTTTTAAAAAAAAATCAACCTATTTAATCATTAGAATTTTTCATGATCATTTCAAACAATAATATTACAGGTGGACCGTTTAGTGAGTGTAGAAGAGTGGGAGATAAAGCAAGTAAGTTACAAATACTGATTTTTTTCCATGTTCTTCTTGGCATAATTCAATCTCAACTTTTTTATGGAATAAGGTTGCACTTGTTTGCCATCATATATCGGATCACCTCCCAATTGTAGACCCGAATGCACAATTAATGGTTCGTGTCACAAAATTATAGAGCTAAGCTAATGATAAACAATTTATTTTCTTTTATTCAGCGGAGTGTCCTCAAGATTTGGCTTGCGTACGAAACCGTTGCACAGATCCTTGTCCAGGTTTGTTTCCATTTATGCATGACTGGACATTTGATAAACTAAATGTTTTGCATTTGATTAGATTCTTGTGGCTTTAATGCATTCTGTAAAACCGTTCTTCGTAAGTTTCCATTATAAAGTCTTTTAGTCTCAGAAATTATTACAATGCTTGACTTTATTTAAAACAGACTCTCCCAAATGCTATTGCGAATCTGGTTATACTGGAGACCCTTATACTTCGTGTAGAATTATCCGACACGAACGTAAGTTAGGAATTGTATTCATTGCTACAAAAATGGCAATTATTTAATGCTCACTTTTTGTTTTTTTATAGCTGCTCCTGTTTTGGACCCTTGTAACCCATCACCATGTAAGTAGTAAAAAATAATGATACAACACCTTCTCCAATTGATTCACTTTAACTAACTTTTATACATTTTTAAAACTTTTATTTCAGGTGGAGCAAGTAAGTTGTCTAAAACTGGAAATATTTGGAGCATTTGCATGCATTTTAGACATTCAAAACTAAATGTTTTATTATGCTTTTTTAGATGCAGTTTGCACTACTAGAGATGGTGCAGGTAATTATTATTTGTTGTTAGCAAAATATTTTTTGTTTAATTTTCTGAGTTATATTAATATAATGGTATTTTTCTCATTCTTAGGAAGCTGCCAATGCATCGAGTTGCATTTTGGAGATCCTTATGTTGGATGTAGACCAGAATGTGTCCTGAACGCGGATTGTCCACAAACAAAAGCTTGTGTTAGAAATCGCTGTGTTGACCCATGTCCTGGAATTTGCGGAATCAATGCAATTTGCACAGTTACAAATCATATTCCTATTTGCACGTGCGAATATGGCTATGAGGGAGAACCTTTCCAAAGTTGTCACAGGATTGTAGAACCTCCTCGAGATCTTATCCCGGTTGATCCTTGTCACCCCTCTCCATGTGGACCATTCAGCCAGTGTCGTGACTATAATGGACAGGCAATTTGCAGCTGCTTGTCAGACTATATAGGAGCACCTCCAAATTGCAGACCAGAGTGTGTTGTCTCTTCAGAGTGTCCTTTGGACAAAGCGTGTTTACAGCAGAGGTGCCAAGATCCATGTGCTCAGGGCCCATGTTCATCTCAAGCCATTTGTAAGGTGGTGAACCACTCTCCCATTTGCAGTTGCCCACCAAGATATATTGGAAATCCGTTTGTTAGCTGTACTTTCCAACAAGAGCCTGAAATACGTCAAGACCCATGCTCGCCATCCCCTTGCGGGCCTAATAGTCAGTGCAGAGAAATTAATGGAGTTGCAAGTAAGATGAAATTATTGGGAAAACACATGACGGATGATTAATTGATGGTCTCATTTTTTTTAAAAAATAAAGGTTGTTCATGTTTGCCTGAATTTGTTGGTGCCCCTCCAAATTGTCGACCAGAGTGCTTAATTGATCCTGATTGTCCTTCCGATAGAGCCTGTAGACAAGGAAAATGTATAGATCCTTGCCAGGGTTCATGTGGTGCAAATGCTTTGTGTCGCACAGTATCTCACAGGTGTGAAACTTGTCTTGATCCGTTTTAAGATTTATCATAAATATCAGCTACTATAAATTATAGTCTATAACTGTGTTTATTTGTCATATTTAGATTAATGTGCTATTGTCTTCCGGGTTATATTGGAGATCCTTTCAATGGATGTCTTATTAGACCAGAAGAACCCAAAGTTGTCAACATCATATCTGACCCTTGTAACCCATCGCCATGTGGAAGTAATGCCATTTGTACATCTAGAAATGGAGCTGGATCTTGCAAATGTATTGATGAATATCACGGCGATCCTTATACTGGTTGTAGACCTGAATGCGTGTCAAACGCAGACTGTCCTCAAAATAAGGCCTGTGTGAGAAATAAATGCGTTGATCCTTGTCCTGGAGTTTGCGGAAACAATGCTGAATGTCACATATATAATCACATACCCAACTGTGAATGCTATCCAGGTATAATCGTCGTATGATTATTTTGCTTTGCTTTGTATTACATTTGCATTTAATTATTTAATATAACAATTGTTCTAACAAAGGATACGAAGGAAACCCATTCCATGGATGTTATATTAAGAAAATAGAACCATTGCCAACTCAGCCACACGACCCTTGCAATCCGTCACCCTGTGGGCCTTTCAGCCAGTGTCGAGATGTCAATGGATCGCCTTTGTGCTCTTGCCTTGAAAATTACTTGGGACCCCCGCCATCTTGTCATCCAGAATGTATAATTTCATCAGAGTGTCCTTTAGACAAAGCGTGCGTTCAACAACGTTGCGTGGATCCATGTTTGAAGGGACCTTGCTCTGCCCAAGCCATTTGCAGAGTTGTGAACCACTCCCCCATCTGCTCATGTCCGCCAAGATATATCGGAAATCCATTTTTAAGCTGCGAGTTAGAACAGGCTCCAAAAATAGAGATTGACCCTTGCAATCCTTCGCCATGTGGACCCAATTCTGAATGTAGAGTAATTAATGGAGTTGCAGCCTGCTCTTGTGCTAGAGATTTTTATGGATCACCTCCAAATTGTAGACCGGAATGCTCTATTAATGAAGATTGTCCATCAGACAAAGCCTGTTCAAGAAACCATTGTGTTGATCCTTGTAGAGGAGCGTGTGGATTAAATGCAGAATGTAGGGCGTTGAATCATCAAGCAGTTTGCCATTGTTTACCAGAGTATGACGGAGATGCTTACACAAATTGTCGTCCCATCCCCAAATATTTACCACCCCCACCAGATACAGTTAGAGACCCATGCAATCCATCGCCTTGTGGAACCAATGCCATTTGTGAATCAAGGAATGGTGCGGGCTCTTGCCAATGCATCGAGTTGCATTTTGGTGATCCCTATGTTGGATGCAGGCCTGAATGTGTCCAAAACAATGATTGTGCTACAACAAAGGCTTGTGTTCAAAATAAATGCGTTGACCCCTGCGCTGGTCTTTGTGGTTTTAATGCAGGTTAATAATTGACTTTGCATACAATATTGAGAAAGTAAATTAAAACTTTAAATTTCAGAATGTTATGTCAACAACCACATTCCTCAGTGCCAATGTAGTGCTCGCTTTACTGGAGACCCATTCAGGGGTTGCCAACAAATTCGTAAGTTGGATACAAAACAAAAGTTGATTTGCTATTTTTTTATGCCCTTTTTATGAATTTGCAGCAGAAAGAATAGCACCTCCAACAAATCCATGCGAGCCTAATCCATGTATGTAAATTCATTTCTTTGTTTAAAAAAATGTGATTGAGCCATCAATTATATTACACAATTATAAATTAAGGTGGTCCATTCAGTCAATGCAGAGAAAGTCATGGGACTGCAATATGCAGCTGTCTGCCTTCTTATCAGGGATCTCCTCCAAACTGCAGACCTGAGTGTGTCACAAACAGTGACTGTCCACTAGGTAATTTGATTTGAATTTGTCTTTTAAAAATTGGTGGCTTTATTTGTTAAAAATCCATAGATAAAGCATGCTTGAGAGAAAAGTGCGAGCCAGTCTGCGCTAATGGACCTTGTGCTCCAACTGCACTATGCAAGGCTCATGCTCACAGTAAGTTGCGTAATTTTTGCATGAAATGAGCCTTACATACGTTTACATAATTAGTTTATTATTTAAAAAAAAATAATTTTGTAGCTCCTATTTGTACCTGCCGTCCAGGAGAAACCGGAAACCCATTTAGTGGTTGCATGCAAATACCTGAAAGGATTATTCCAACAAATCCCTGTGAACCAAATCCTTGTAAATTACTTAATATTATCTTTGCCTGTTAGATTGCATTAAAATACCCATTATTAGGCGGACCATTTTCAACATGCAAGGAAATTAACGGTGGTCCAGGTAAGCTATTGAAAATTTATGTCAACTAAAGTAACGATATAATTTATTTACTTTCTCTCTCTTATTAAGCGTGCTCCTGTTTGGAAGAGTACATTGGTCGTCCCCCATTTTGCAAACCAGAATGCACAATTTCACCGGATTGTTCATCGGGTTAGAATCTAAATTTAATTAAGGTTTGATTTGTTGACCAATTTAGATGTAATTTCTGGATTATAGATAAAGCCTGCCTGAGACAAAAATGTGTCAATCCATGTGAAGGTGCTTGTGGATTTAACACAAACTGTCGAGTTGTGAATCATTCACCTAGTTGCACATGCATAGAAGGCTATGTCGGTGACCCATTCCGCGGATGTTCTCCTAAACCTTATGAGCCACCGCAGAGAATCGAAGATATTTTGGATCCATGCAATCCTTCGCCATGTAAGTAGATATGAGTTTTCATGAAATTTAACGTAATACGCAATGTTGTTATAATTACTCTTAATTCTTGATTTATTAAATTTCAGGTGGTAGCAGTAAGTTGTCAATTCCTTAAGTAGTATTATCAAAGTTCATAAACAATTCATGGCATATATTATTATTATTACTTTTAGATGCCATATGTACTACAAGGGATGGGGCTGGTATGAATGCAATTTTAAATGTTTTATATTTGGAATAGAGAATAATACAAACTTTTCAATCCTTTTGTATAGGCTCATGTCGTTGTTTGGATTTATATTTTGGTAAATTTGCTTGTGGGATTGATTTTTATGCATTGAAATAATATTAACGAGAGTCTATGATAATTTTAAATAGGAAATCCATACACTGGCTGTCGCCCGGAGTGTGTTCAGAATGGTTTGATTTTATTTTTTTAAATGCCAAATGGAAAGCCAACTTAAAAATTGTTTTTTAGATGACTGTCCTCAAAACAAAGCGTGCCTTGGAAATCGGTGTGTCGATCCATGTCCTGGTAAATTTTCTGTTTGCTTACTTGTTAACATTGACCACTAATTTTTACGCGTGGTTTTAGGAACTTGTGGAATTAATGCAGAATGCAAAGTTCGAAATCATGTCCCATCTTGTACATGTTTACCAGGTTTGTAATGATTAAAATTGTGCAGTAAGATAATTTCAGTCCTACTGCATAAAACAATTTTATTTATAGGTTATACTGGGGATCCATTCCGTTCTTGTCATCAACGTAAGATTCTATTTAAAAAAATATTTAATTTGATTAAATAAATTAATATAATATATCCATTTATATTTCAAATAAATAGCTCCCCCAGAAATTGTTAAACAAGAACCAAGAAATCCATGCGTCCCATGTAAGTTTTGGCTTAATAAAATCGCATAAACGTAAAGTTTTGAGTAAAGTCTCTTAACGATTTTACTTATTAATCTAGCTCCTTGCGGACCTAACAGTCAATGCCGTGAAATCAACGGAGTTGCAAGTGAGAATAAATTATTTTAAAAGACAAGTGATAAATGACTAATTTATATTTTGATTTCATTAAGGTTGTTCCTGTTTGGTTGGGTTTATTGGTTCTCCTCCATCGTGCAGACCTGAATGTGTCACTAGCTCCGAATGTGAGTTGACTAAAGCATGTGTCAATCAAAAGTGCGTTCCTGTCTGTCCCGGACCTTGTGCTCCAAATGCTGTTTGTCGAGCAGTTAACCATGTACCAATATGTTCATGTGGTGAAAATATGATTGGTGACCCATTCAGCAGGTGCCAAAATAAACCACCCGTTCGACAAGATATCCCAACCAATCCGTGTGTCCCCACTCCATGTAAATTATGCTTTATTTTTGGTTATTTAGAGAAAAAACTCAATATAAATTATGTCAATTTAAACTTTAGGTGGTCCTAATTCGGAATGTCGAAACATTAATGGTGTGGCTTCCTGTTCATGTTTAGAAAGATTTATAGGTAAATACATGCATATTATTTATTTCTTTAATTGTTTTTCAGTGTTGATTAAAATATTTATGAATTAACAACTTGTGATTTTAGGTGCTCCTCCCAATTGTAGACCCGAATGTGTCATCAATGAGGAATGCCCAAGTGACAGAGCTTGCGTTCAACAACAATGCCGAGATCCATGTCTTGGATCTTGTGGCTCAAATGCTCTTTGCAGAACTGTATCTCGTAAGAAGCTCTTACTAATGACATTTTCATCATATAAAGACAATTACGGAGCAAATGTTAACATTTTTCTGTTTGTAGACTCACCTCAATGCTACTGCTTACCTGGATATATTGGGGATCCATTTAACGGATGCTATTTAAAACCACAAGAAAAATTGCACGAGATACCGACTGATCCATGTAATCCTTCCCCTTGTAAGTAACAACTAAAAAATATCAATGTGAAATGTTCTATTAAAATTGAATTTGTTGTTCTTAATTACAGGTGGAAGCAGTAAGTGAAAAGCGATTTGTTCAAAAATTAAGCATATAAACATATAAATATTGACTTTTATTTTCTTGACTTTTTAGACGCTGTATGCACAACACGAAATAATGCTGGTATAGTTTTTTTTTAAATTTTAATTTCGAAACCAATATTAAAGTCTATTTTATTTTTTCTAAAAAACAGGTTCATGTAAATGTCTTCCTACTTTCTTCGGAGATCCTTACACTGGTTGTAGACCGGAATGTGTTCTAAGTGGTATTGACATATTTTATTTTGTTTCCAATATACTTTGTTCCTAAATTTGTTTTGACTTTTTTTCAGCGGATTGTCCAGAAAACAAGGCTTGTATTCACAGCAAATGTCAGGACCCATGTCCAGGAGTTTGTGGAGTAAGATTGCATTATTACTTGGAACAAGTTACTGAACACTTGTTAATTTAACAATATTTTGCAGATCAATGCCGAGTGCCAAGTATACAACCACATTCCAAATTGCGAGTGCCTACCAGGTAATTGATTAAAATAAATCAGTTGATGATATCTAACTGAACTGTTTAACAATTTTACTATTATATAGGTCACACTGGCAATGCTTTTAGAGCTTGTTCTCCAGTTGGTAAATATTATAGAATCTTGATTATAAAGAGAGTATTTTCATGAATTTGTGTTCTTTATGCGTTTTTACAGTTCCGCAAAGAGTGATTGAACCTCAAGATCCTTGCAATCCTAACCCTTGTGGACCCAACAGTCAGTGCAGAAATCAAAATGGACTTGCTATTTGTTCTTGTTTGCCAACTTTTATCGGATCACCTCCATCGTGCAGACCAGAATGTGTTACAAGTTCTGAATGCGAACTTACCAAAGCGTGTGTCAATCAGAAATGTGTTTTAGTTTGTCCTGGACCTTGTGCTCCTAATGCACTTTGTCGAGCCGTCAATCACGCTCCAATTTGTTCTTGTAGTGAAAACATGATTGGGGATCCATTCAGTGGTTGTCGTACAAGGCCACCTGTTAAAGAATATATTCCTGTAGACCCTTGCAATCCTTCTCCTTGTGGTCCTAATTCAGAATGCAGAGAAATCAATGGGGCTGCTGCTTGCAGTTGTTTAAGAGATATGATTGGAGGTAATATATTGTAAAAACGTTTATTATTATTGCTATTGAGCAAGTTGTAGTAATGGAATTGCAAAATGTATATATATTAAATTTTTAGCACCACCCAATTGCCGTCCTGAATGTACAATTCCTCAAGAGTGTCGCGGTGATCAAACATGCGTTAGGAATAAATGCCAAGATGTGTGTACTGGTGCCTGTGGATTCAACGCCCAATGTCGAGGAATTAATCGTAAGTAGCTGGTTGTTATTTTTTTTTAAAAAAAGGAACGTAATATATAATTATAAATTCATAATATTATTTAGATTCGCCCGTCTGCCGCTGTCCTGACAGTAACAATGGGTAAGGACTTGAATTTATTTGACTTTGAATACTTTCTTATACATTTATATTATTATGTTTTTGTTCTGTAAATTAATCATTA
>JAQIXN010002698.1:0-10537 GCA_034698145.1 Proisotoma minuta | reverse complement strand
ACGGACGGACGGACAGACGGACAGACGGACAGACATGACCAGAGCAATAGCTCTCCAGGTATGGCGAGCTAATAATTTAGCGAAGAGTTAGCTAAATTGTGCTTAATTTGCCTTTAATTTAGCATATTCTGCTGTTTTCGTGTAATTTTCAATATTGAAACTTTATTTTTACGCCATTATAAGTTTTTAAGGCTTTGGGCCGCTGGGCTGCCAACTTCATGGGCCGCTAGGCTGCTAAATTCATGGGCCGTTGGGCTGCTAGGCCGCTAACTTCACGGGCCGCCAACTTCACAGCAATGGCCGCTGGGTTGCCAACTTCACGGGCCGCGGCCGCTAACTTCACCCACATTGCGAAACTGCGGACGGATCATGACGTATGAAATGTACGAATTTCCCAAACTCGATTCGTTGAACGAATTTCGTTCATTGGTTGTTGTTTCATTGTTCCGTCAAAACAAATTTTGTGCATGAAAAAGCAAAATCATGAAAATCGATTTTTTTTCTTATGAATTGACTTTTGTTATAATTCCCTTGGACAATAACGATTCATTTATGATATTCAACTTGGAATTTTGGCAAAAAAAACTTGGAAAACTTCAAGGATGTTCATTGATAAGAACTGAACTAGCAAAAGAATACTTTATCACAAGCCTTGTGGAGAATCATGAACTTGACCTAGAGATTAATACATGTTTATGGAACACGCGTTATGTAATAACACATCAAGTTCTGCATAAACATCTCATCACAATTTTGGATAGGTTATTATTTTGATCATCTATAATAACAATATATTGGTGTATGGATAAGCCACAGTTTGATTGACATGAATGGTCATTTTGGTCTTGAACTTCAACTCTTTCAAGGCAAAGAGGGATTGAAAACTACGCATTGAAACATGCATAAAATTGGCAAGGTTGAGGAAATCTGGTTCAGTCTCAATTTTGAATCGGACCGTTCCATTTTCCAAGAACAAGTCCTTGTTTATATAGACAATTATGCGATTTTTAGTATTAGCTGCGACAGTGGTTGTGGTTTTGGGTGTCTCTTCGGGAACTGTTATTAACCGTTCGGTAAAATTTGAGATCCATTTGACGACGACACAATTCATTTGATGTTTTTTTTAAATAAATAGAGTCGTGGCCTTGTTGATGATGCTACATGGAAAGTAGAGAGCAGTTCTTCAGATCACATCACTTATGTGAGAAGAACGACAACGACGGAAGCCCCAACGACCCCCAAAGTGGATTGTAATCTGACCACAACCCAACCTCCAACATCAGTCTCATCTACCCGTCGTGGCAGTGCCTGGAGAAAATCTCGTGTCGAAGTAAGATCGGGCAGTGACTCAACATCTCGCAAAAGGGGACCCCAGCGAGCAAATAATAATAATTATGATGGCTATGATGGAGATCATATTTGGGCAGTTCAAAAAAGAACTGATGACCACATTACATATGTTCGAAGGAGCAGTAACCAGGGACAAGGACAAGGCCAAGTTGGACAACCTGGAGAGCTGAAGAGACTAGGGAGTGGCAATTATACGGTAAAATTTCATTCATTTTATTTTCAAATGAATGGATTAGAAGATTGTTAGTGAAAGTTGTTATAATTATTATCTGTTTAAATGTTTTATATTCTTTATAGGTCCTTGCACGCGTTGTTGTGCCTGGGAAAGATGACGAATTGACTGAAGAAGGGCTTCTTGAGTCACATCCACGCGTTTCTGCCAGCACAAACGCTTACTCTGGTTTCCCAACAAATGATTTGGTTCATCCTTATGTGAGAAGAAGTGAGCCTTCCAAAAAGAATAATAACAGAACAAAATCCCTTAAAAGTGGAGATCAAAGAGGTCAAAGACGATCATGGAAATCTGCATCGGCTACAACAACAACAACAGTCTCACCACAGCCCCCAAATATTGGTCCAAGTGACGATGACACTCCACCAAGAGTTGGAGAAGTGGTTGATGGCTGGCAAGTAATTAGCAAATCAAGAGATCATATTTCATGGCAAAGATGGGGAACAGCAAATCAACAACCTTCAGCTGCGGCGCAAGTTGCGGATATGTATGCAAGAAATGAACGAAACAACGAAAATCGTTTGAAATCTTTGAGATCTGATCAAAACAGAGGAAATAGAAGGAACAACAACCGCAAAATGATTCCAAATGCTGAAGGGGAACTCATTGAAGGATTCCCTAAAGTTTTCGACACATATTCTAGAGCATATTATGTAAACGAACGCAACATCAATGATGCCGGTTCTATTAGGACAAGTTTGTCTGACACTAGCAAGTGGTCTGTTGGAGATGTTCTTGCAGGGTGGAGAGTAATTAGTAAAGACCACAGAGGTCTCATCTGGGAGAAAATTAAGAATCAAGACAATGGGGACGGATTCATTGTCGATGAGGAAGATTTACTAGAGGAACTCAACAAAAAGGGAAAAGAAGACAAGGAAGAAGAATCCGAATCATCAGAAAGTGACTCAAGCTCAGAGTCAAAATCTAACGAAGATGACGTTTACAGGGGTCCTCCTGGAACGTGGTATTTGGCAAAAGAGGCTCGCAACTTAATAACATGGAAAAGAGACAATTTGCCTCAGGATATTGTGTTTGAGATGGACGCATATCCCAGAGTGGGGGAAATCGTGTCTGGATGGAAAGTGAGGTCAAAGTCAAGGGGACACATTACATGGGTCAGAGTCAACAATGATGGTTCAGAGATGGATAGCAAAGAGACAATTGCTTAATTATCTTAATATAAACATTTTTAAAGTACTAGCTTGTACTAAGGATAAATAAACTTGTTTTAACATCTTCTATTTCCATAATATTACGTCATTGATATTTCATTGATGACGCAAAGTGCATGAGTCAGAGTCCTTTTCATGACGTTGCATGTACACAAATCTTGCCAAGCACACGTTGCGTTGTAAATTCCAAACAAAATACAAAACCAAAGATCTTGTAGACAGTTATTTCATTGTTCTTTGGCAAGTTAGCTAATAACTAAATACACAGCGGGAAGCGGGAACTAGCAGCACTCGTTCGCCACCACTTTTAGCAAACAATTACTCGGTAAATCACAATTTAATTTATCTTATCATATAGTTTATCTTATCAAACTTTTATAGGATTTTTGGGAAGAATAATGGGTGCTGATCAGTCGGCGTTTAGCCAGCCGCTTTATCCCCACACAAACGATCCCATCTGCGCCACAGAACCACGCTTTTGCCTCCCCCAAACGGTCCAACTTCGACTTCGGGAAAAGGCTTGGTCTTGGTCCGGCGATGACTTCAAAGTGACGGATGCGGTAACCAAAGCCGTATATTTTCAAGTCCAAGGAAGAGCGTTTAGTCTTCGAGAGAAAAAAGTTTTACGCGATAACATGAATGTTCCTGTTCTCAACATGAAGGACCAATTGCTCTCATTCACGGACAGGTTCAAGGTGTATGCGGGTGACGGATCCGAAAGAGAACTTCTCAAGTTTCACACAAAATTGACATTTTTAAAGTCAAAGCTCTCTTGCTACTTTAATGACATTGTCACCGGTGTTCCTCGACTCGTCGTTCTCAAGGTTTGTAAATGTATTCATTAATTCAATTGTTTTATAATGATAATGTGGTGACATGCAGGGAGACTGGAGAGAGAAACGATGTTGCATGTATTTGGGTGAGCCCAAGCAAGGAGGCATCCCAATTGCCAGGATCTTTCGACCAATGACGGGACGCTCTATTTTTCTCGGGGTTGATGACTACATCATTGAAATTGCTGCTGGATGTGACATTGCTTTAGCTGTAATCATGTGCATCGCCTTGGACGAACATTCAAGAGACAATTAAATCGACTGATATAGTGCCAAACCAAGGTTTTTTTGGGATCTGACTGAAAGCAACAAACTATGGATCTGATCAAATACAACTTATTTTACATATACTCAAATTGCTTCAACTTATGAGATACTCTCGTGTAAATGTATTTATTCAATTTATGCAAATATACAAATTTATATTTATTGACTTAATAATTTGTATGTTGTATGTGCATTTTCGTTTTATTTTCCCCAGATTGCATAACATAACACATATAGCTTTCAGCAGGAATGCAGAGATGCAATGAGCATATGACGAACTACATCATTTTCCTAATCAGCGTCTTAAAATTGCTGTATCCATGTTATGTACCGCAAATTGATTGAAACCACAAGTTGAGGTGTCGGAAAGGAAGTGCTACTGACTTTAGTGACGTTGCTGGGCTGCGTATTTGCCACAACACTACAAGTTGCCATTCATAAGAAAAGAAAGTGAAAGTAGGTCACGAAGACAAAACTGCAGTGATTTTTAATTTCCAAATTTTTGTCAAGAATTATGGCGTTCTGTTCTTGGGAAGGCAGAGAAGTTTATAAAAACCACTTTGTTCCAGGTACGGAACCGTTTAAAAGTATTGAGTCTCGAGTCTAATAACTTTACTCGTTTAGGAGTATATTGTTGTTCTGAATGTGGCTATGAATTATTCTCAAGTCGGCAAAAATTTGAACACAATAGTCCCTGGCCTGCATTTTCCGAGACTATTCATCCAGACTCAGTTTCCAAATACAAAGAGTCCCCAGGCGCCTATAAGGTATCATGAATGAAAAGTGAAAATCAGCAAATCAAAGCATAAACTTAATTGGAAGTTGGATTTGTAGGTGAAATGTGGAAAATGTCAAAATCCGTTGGGCCATGAATTTGTGAAGGATGGTCCAAATGGGAAGTCCCGTTTTTGAATATTCTCACACGCTCTTAACTTCAAATCCAATTTTGAGGTAGGGCCGACAAATAATGCTTCCAACAACGAAGCTGAAAATCTTCAGAATGAAAGCCATGAACCAACACCCAAACCAAAGTAAATCTTAGTTTTAGACAAACTTTAAAAGCAATATAATATAATATTATACAAAATTTTAATGCAACATTGGGTTTGTGGAAAAGGCGAAGGAGAAGATGGAGCATTTGTAAATGCTGAATTTTGAAATCTAAAAAAAAAAGCAGTGATATTTCACTTGAAAGGAGCCATCAATTTGTGGTCATGAAACTTTACGAATAAACCAATTTCATTGGAATCGTTGAGTGGATACTTGTTTCCCAATATCTGATGACTCTTTGAAAGTAGAAGTTGTCACACTTTTATCAACTTTTATGTCTTCCATTTCATTTCATGAGTTCTGATTCCAGTATTCTTCCTATATATTTTTGTTTCACATTTTACATATTAAAATTGTATCCGTCCTACTAAATTTTGATGAATCTTGAATAAATATGAGTAAATAAATATCAGACAACATAATTTGATTTTTAAATTGATTTTATTTTAGCTACGCTACTTGATTGATTTGGCAAAATTTTGGAATTTCAAAGTTAATCAGGAATGTCTCATAATTCTTGTTTCACAACAATTGGCATCTTAAACAGTGCAGACTAACAATTAAAGCACAATGATTAGGAATTTGGATAATACTACAAAACATATAAGTTACATAAAAATATTATCACAATAACTTAAAAGGTTTGATGTCAATTATAGCACACAAATGCATATTGATATATACACGCTATAAAATTATTGGTAACTTGATTTCAAATGAACGGACAAAAAAATGAATTCGATGTTATAAAACATAGAAACTTTACATATAAATTGGAGCAATCAGTGTATACTTGGAAGGCAATGGATTTTTGACTTGAATATTATTTTTTTTTGTGACGTGATGTGCAAAGGGTTAAAAGTTTAAAAGTTCAATTAATCCTCAATTAGTTCGACGTTGTCGAACCCTAAGCAAGGCCAACGCTTCGACGAACTACAATCAAAGAAAGTTTTGACGAGGTCTGGAAGGTCTGGAGAGCGACAAATAAACTTGTGAGCATATTCTTCTGCAAATTGCTTGAAGTAAACTGGAGGCGCTGATGGACCCCTTGCTTCTTTTGCAATTTTGAAAAGCTATATATGACAAAACAAATAATAATAAAATTAGATTGTTCTGAAATTATAAATTACAACATTATACTTTGAGTGATAGAAGAAATGGCACGACAGGATCTCCTCTGGAGCTCAAAATTGCAATAGGAATGTCAATGTTGGCAATGTGTCGGTCACTTTCAAAAGCAATGTCATTCTTTATAAGAGGCTTCACGAAAATGTAGTGGAATCCTGGCAAATGTCGATATATGGTTGACAGCATGTGGTGTTTAACTTCTTCTCCAATACTAAGCAAATAAATTGAAATAAGCTTTTGAAAATGAATTGGGTAAACAAAAATAAGCATTCATTCTACCACCTTGTAAATGGAGATTCGAGCACCAATGCATGAGGCCTGTCACCCTCAATGCATAAATCAGCCACCATATGAGAAGAGACGCCTGTACCAAGAGAGTGTCCCCAAACGAAAACTTTGGGTTCTGTTGAGCTATTTCCAACAATTCTTCGTACGTATTTGTAAAGTGCTCTGGCATCAGAAACAACACCCTGTGAAAATCATCAGAATGAAAGCCATGAAACAGAAAAAAACCAAAGTAAATCTACCGTTTCTACTGGTGCAATCTGTGTGGAGTCTGCATATCCTCGATAATCAAGACAAAGAACATGATAATCCATTTCTTGAAGAAGTAAATAGAGCTCCTTTCTATGCGGCCCAGCTCTTGACCCAGAATTTCCATGATAGTAAATAATTATAGGCCGTCCACTATTTTTCATTGAATCTTCCCAAAAACCGTTTGGCTTTCCTTTTGATTCTTCAATTAAACTCTTTGGTAAAAGGTGCCTAAAAAATAAAAATCAATGTAATGCAGTCTTTTGATGTTATTACGTGATAAATGTATTTACCACACTCCGACTGATATTCCTTCTTCCGGCTCCAAATACAGGTTTCTGGTTCCAAATAGACCTTCTGTTTCCGGATCTGAAAAATTCACATTGTAGGGCCAGCGGACTATGAAAATTCAAATCATTTTATTAAATATTTTCAAAATACCAAAACAAGTATTAAAATGGACATACCAAATGGAAGAAATACCAAGTGTTGTTGAATGCTGACACTAAAGTGGAAGAGACACGGAACCAGAAGATAGAGTAACAGGGTCGCTCCCACAGCAATTTTAAAGCCGAAATGAATTTGCCTACGTGAACGTCGGGTTAGATAAATTTTTTTGTAACTTGAGCAAGGAATGTCAATGCCAATCATCATGCAGCAGGAGGAAGAAGGACCAAAACCCAAATTTACAAAGCCCCCAGAGAAGATAATTACAGCTATATTTTGAAGTAACTTCAACAGTGCTTCATTTAAACTCATGCAAAATCTAAAGTTTACATTAGTCAACTAACAAACAGTAATAGTTTAAAGGATAAATCTTGAGCAAAAGGGAATAGTTTTAGTTTGGCAAGGCCTACATTTTAAAACTGACGTTACTCACATTTCATAATACCAGAGGGTAAGAATTAGAACTGCCCCACAAGTAATGGTCGTAAAAAGGGCTCGTAAACCTAGCGCCATGGCTTATCCTATCGTTTTTTCGGTCTATATTTCGAGTATATTCGGTTATTTTTAATTTCAAAATTAGTTGGCGACGGACGAGTTGCGACGAAGAGTAGACTATGATATCTAGACTAGATTTTGAGCAGCGGAATGTTTTTCTTCAACTTGACGACTTCAAAGCAAATTGGCTTTAACCATTCATCGTTCTGAAAATTAGTTTTATTAGAAATCGTATTTAAATAAAGCAAACACGGGTTTTACGACAGGAGTCCCTGGGGGGTGAGTGGGTGGGACTAGGGTCCAATTCTAGGCGAAAAAAGAAGGAGTTCCCAGCTGTAGTGGATTCAACTTTTCCCAACTTCCTGAGAACTTGAGACACTCTTCAACTCTTCACGAGGCCAACATTCAATCCATTTTGTTTGTTCGGAAAAGTATTTTATAATGTCCCTTAATAATTTGTTCTTAAAATGTGGGTACGTGGCTGCCCCTTTGGCCAATGGCATTGGACGCTATGTTCCTCAATGCCAAAGAATGACTATCAAATTTTGCAAGTCGAAAGGGGACAGTCGTGGAGTTCGACAATTTATAGAGACTCAGTTGGTGGATTTTGCCAGAGTTAATCCTGGGACCGTTGTATACCTTAAGCCAAGACGACATAGGACTCCAGTTGTCGTCGCGGAATATTGTAAGTTGCCCTTAGTTTTCCGAAACCGGTAATTTGTTAATATGTGTATTGTTTTGCAGTGAATGGGGGTCGGGAATGGATGTCCCTGCATGACATGTCCTGTGACGAGATTTCTAAATGGCTGGGAGTGCTGAGGACTTCGGCAGGTTATGGGGAAATGCATTATAGATCTTATCACAACACAGATACCCCCTCGATTCAAGGAGTTTGGACTCCCTTCACTCATCAGCCTCCAGAGAAAAATCTTATGACCTTCCCTAATGTATGATTAAACATTTTTAAAATACAAATTCATGCATATGTATTAAAACATTTTTTTAAATTTATTTTCAGGAGACATTAAATGTTCCTTCGGACGTCAAACCAAGTGCAACCGAAATAATTAAGAAAATGTACGGACAGTCAACATAATCAAATAGTAGTCAACATTAATAGTATCAAAATATTAGTCATATTAAATATTAAATATAATAGAGATAACTTTTATACAATGTTTCTGATTCAGCAGATACTTATTTGACAAGAAAATCCTAAAATAAAAGAGTTTGGTATACAATATAATTTTTGATAGCTTATTTTACAAAATAAAACCCAAAGGTATCTGACAAGGATATGTAGGTATAAATTTTAATGATCCTGGCAAAAATTTATATTTGTTAGCTGATGGTTTTTGAAGCTCTTCTCCTAATTTGGCTTCACATTGTCCACAGGCAATCTGTAATAACGCAAATTACAAGTACGAATTTATATACAGAATGGAATGCAGAGAGGAAAGTGTTTTTATTTGTTTACTTCCGTTGAAGAGATTCTTTTAACAGCATGCACATTAACAACACTACCAACTTTTGGAAGCAGACTAAGCCAAATTTCTTTGACACTTGCCCCAACCTTTGATCTATTTGACAAAGGCTTTACTAGGGATTCAAATAGTTTATGTCCACAAACAGAACAGACGTAAAATCCAAAATGCTTTCCATTACATGAATTTAAGTTTAGATCTTTCATATTCTATCCACAATATATTAAATTTTCGAGACTTTGGATCAACGGATCAATACGATTAATAACCCGGTGTTCAATAATTTAAGGAAATTGATGGACTGGCAAAAACCAACGCAAGTCTAAAGTTCGTTTGATTTCCCCGATGGCATATTATTATATAGCTTACTATCGCTTCTAAATTCATGATGTGAATACAGCATCAATAAAAACTTGTTTATAATTGGTTATAGCATAGACAGACCCAATCCATGAGATTGGCAACAATTACAACTTTTAAAGGCTGTTGCATAATACTGGAATCATATGCCAGTCTCAAATTCATAAAATATTCTCATGAAAATAGACCAAAATATTTCCTCATATTTTCTTGAAGAATAAGTTGATTTCCATTGCGTGCTTCAGCTCAAAATATGTAATCAATTAAATTAGATAATCAGCCTTTGTAAATGATTCATGCAAAGAGAAAAACATCCGGTGAAATATATGGCCATAATAAATTTACATTATTTCGACCCTCTGACCTCTACAATTTCATAGAGAGCTTTCTGGAGTTCTTTTGATTACTCTTATTAATTATGAAGGTTGTCGGTTGACTCGGCCGTCGTTGTTGTTTGTCATACATTCTATTCTTTCTCCCTGATTAATTGCAATCAATATTTGGAAGGTTGGAAGAGATCAAAGGCTCAATTGATTGATTCCATTTAATACCCTTCCTCTGCAAGTTCCTTTGAGGATTATTAAAGGTTAATTGGCTCAATGCGGATTTTTAATAGGAATAATATACACAGGTCTCAATTGCAAAGCCTGTATAACATTTCAACTATGACGTCCGTAAAACTATCATTAAATACATTTTTGGACCGACCATACAATTATCGTTTATTAGTTTTTTGGCATTTTGGAAAATTGTCTTTCAAATTCTTGGTATTTGCTGCAAAAATTAAATAAAACCAACGTTAACAAGCAGAACAAATCAACTCAATCCCTGTTGACTTGTTTTGCAAAGGAATAATAATGTCATGCAAATATTTAATTGGCCTTTAAAAATTATGCCAAGCAATTTGTGCGGCACAAAGCTTTTTAGCCAGAGTAATGCAAAGGTGCATGAGAAAAATCAATAAATTCTACTCTACTTTCACTCAGCACTTGGCCAAAGTTTTAAGAGTATTTATATGTTAAGAAACTTTTTGCTAATTTTTTTCTCACTTCATTCCATAATCAAATTGCATATTATTACATTATGTTCTAGTTCCCAGTTCATTATATACCCAACCTGCACACGGCGATGTTTTATCGATGTAGCTGTGATGTTAATTGATGAAATTGTGATGTAAATTGAATT
>JAQIXN010002697.1:0-10546 GCA_034698145.1 Proisotoma minuta | reverse complement strand
ACTAAATTATTTTAATAATAATAATTGTTATTTTCTCTAATTGCAGATTTCCGAATCCAAAAAAAGTCTCCGAGTGGAAGACAAAAAGTTGTTGGAGCGTTGCGAGTCTCTCGTCCTTCAAGCCTCTCAAATCTTACCACAAACCAACTAAATCTAATCATTTAATTAAAATAATTGAATGTGTGCTAGCTTGGTACAAATAAATAATCAACTTAAAGTTAAAGAATTCTAAACATTCAACGGACGTTTATTAAGTAATTAAGTAAAATTAGCACTGATTATTGTAGCTGACTAGTTGAAGTTGATTATTGTTAGGTTTAAATGTTGAACCCGAGGCTTCTCATGCATTGTTTGTGTTCCTCGATAAGCTTCCCGCAGTGCTCCTCCCCGTACTCCATTATGCTGTGAACATTGACAAAAATTTGCCATAATTAGAAATTTATAAAATTTTGTAAAGAATAGGTCAGAGATATAAATATAATTATAGGGATACAAGTGATACAACTATATATCTCACGTTCTTTTCATGAAGTTACATGAGCAGGGAATAACTGATTGTGAGATGTTTGGTTGCATCCCTAAAATATATAATATTTAAAACCCCACCCACCATTTGTCCCTTTTCTGCTTAGTTTCTGGGCATGCGCAACAGGGTTTAAGGGGCTTTTTGGCGTCAGTTGCAGTTGCAGGAGGTGTCGTCGACGCTCCATCCCCAGATTTCGTACATTTTCCTCCCTCCGCGCATTTCCCACTCTCTGGCATCTTCAGTTTCTGTAACAATTCTGTTAACAAATATTGGATTAGAATAGCTTGCGATAAATTGGCGACGAGCTGTCAAAACTTACCAAAATTAAATTAAACCGGTAGGATATTTCTGTAGAGGAAATTCTGTTGCAATCTTGATTCAAGATTCAAGATTCTTGAATGAAGTTCAAAGTTCGCTCTTTTTCCATTCAATGCTTTCGGCTTTCGTGATTGAGATTTTTAGCTCAACTAACAACTAATGAGTCGTGACTTACGTAACCAAGGTGTCTGTGACACCTTTAGTTGCCAATATAAGTTCGAGGATGGGCGAAATCGGTCATCCCATTAAGAAATACTAGTCATGGGGATTTGAAATTTAAAAAATTGAATGAGCTCAAGTGAACCCATTTCAGTCTCGAGCGAGACGTCTCAAACGGGACTGAAAATTAATCTGTTTTAAAGTATTACTTATATGGGGTCGAAACCAAAAAAAAAACATTTATTGGTAAACAAGATTTTGTTATTACCACTCGATTATTTCCCTTGTCAAAGATCGAAAGCATTATTGTTAATATATTGTTTTATTGCACAAATCTTTACGGATATTTCCTTTTCAAAGTCAATTTATGGGGAGATCAACATTTTGAGAATAATTATCTTTGAGATAATTTTTATTTACTGATACAGTTTGCATTTGTCTTCATCTCGTAAAAATATATTTATACATAGCCTTGTGATAACATTAACATTGAAAGCATTTTTACTACACAATAAATAAAAAATAAATTCCAAAAAATGCCACAACTTCCTCTCATCTCTTATAGAAATGCCAGGGCATAAATTTATCCAAAAATTTTCTAGACTTATTAAAAAGAGCATAGTCTTGGTTTGCCTACTTATATATTTTTATTTTCTGTTGTTGGGTTATAGCTGCCGGGTAATATCTAATACAATAAAATTACCTTATAAATAAAAAAAATGTTTTAAATATATCTAGATATCATGTACAGAACTTCGGCAATTAGCAAAATATTCAAATTATAGCTGGGGAACATTTTACAGAGGAGGATTTTACATTCCTAGTGACTGTATTTCAAACGGCCATATTGCAATAATTGTACCGTTCAGAGCTCGAGAGCTTCAACTTCCCGCGTTTATGTCAAAAATTGTACCCTTTCTCAAAAATCAGTACAGCTCATTTCAAATTCTTGTCGTACATCAAAATGACACTTTACCATTTAATCGTGCCGCACTTTTTAATGTTGGTGTTTCAGAGCTTAAGAAAATAAAGCCCAAATTTAAATTTTCCTGTTACATATTTCATGATGTTGACCACATTCCTCTGAACCCTTACAACTTTTATGAGTGCGAAAAGGATGGACCGATTCTGTTTTCTTCTGCAGTGGATAAATGGAATTACAGCATACCGTATGAAAATTTCTTTGGTGGAGTCGTTGGCTTAACATCCGAGCAATATTCAAAAATTGGAGGATTTCCAAACTGTTTTTGGGGCTGGGGTGGAGAAGATGATGCAATATTTTGGAAGATCCAAGTTCATGGGATGAAAACAAATAAAAAGAATGGGTCAATCGGAAAATATGACACATTGCCACATTCGCCATCAACTAAAAATCCAGCAAGAGAAACAATTTTGAAAGAACAAAAGAAAAGGAGAAATGTAAATGCAAATAATATAACTGAAATAGATAGTTTGCGGTATGAAGTAGTGTCACTATATTACGGTGAACAATTTATAAAGATATCTGTTGATTTGAGTAAATTGAATAAATCTGCCAGCCTTTAACATTAATTCAAAGTTTTGACAGACAGACGGACAATGTGCTCACATAATGTAACATATAACTCCGCTGCATTTTTAATTGATTTTATGGTTTTGATTGAAAAATATGCAAAGAATAACGTAAAAAGTGTTAAAAAATTAGTTACAACTGTTTTTATTTCCACATTTTCTATTTATTCTCCGCCTGTTTTTACTTCCCTGTGGTCGCTGTTGTTGATAGGTGAAGAAATGTGTATACCAATCGCCGAAAAAGCGCTGAATCGGTGCAACAAATGGACAGTAATATTTGGCACAGTCTTCTTCCGCCAAAAATTCGCCGCCATTTCCACCGACAAAAGAGATTGATGTCAGCTTAAAAGAGCTGAAAAATAGGGGGAAATGTCATTTTTTTTAAAAGATATCCCATAATTTTTGCGTAATTCAAAAATAGAGGGTGTGAAATTCTCACCTCGCAATCCATTCAGCCCATTTAGAATTCCGCAGAAAATTTGAGAACTCGCAGCTTAACATTTCCGTGCAGAAGCTTTCGACTTTTGAGCTTGAAGCCGAAGCTCGACCCAAGTTCGCATTTATGGCAATATTAGCTCCATTTAAGACCAAAGGAATCATAAATGCCCCCATCATTATCAGCGTCACAGGAAACATTAGTAATGGGATCAGAATTGGACCTGCAGTTTAAATTATTTAGGTGAAATGACATAATAAATGACCGTCTTAAATGTGAAGAGACAAGCAGGCAATATATCTGTCCATAAGTCAATATATAGGCATTCAAATAGACAGATAAAACTACAATTCCCATAAATAATTTAAATCCAGCATGTCGCAAAGGTGACCGCCAAAAAACTTATACCTAGTACAAAAAACATCCCAATGAGCCCCATCCAATCCCGAACATCCTGGAGCCCGAGGAATTTCCCCATTTCACTCAATGTTTGAAGTACAAGCATCTGCTGTTCAACACTCAAATTTCCGAGGTCGGTGCCCCCATTTCCAGCGTCCTCGAGAAGTTGGATTACCGTGACAATATTCGTCACGTTTAGGGATGGCAAAACGCTGTCATTTGGAAGGCCTGGACGCCGCGGGAGGTTGGAAGCTTCTAAAAATTATTTGGAAGCCTTAGTTAGGTTGGGAGCAAATTTCTGAATCTTTTTAACTGTGATTTTTTTTTGGAGCTTTCAATTTCAAACTATGAAAATGGGTTATCTGTTGAAGCTAGGGTTTTATTTATTTGAAAGTTTCAAGTTGAAAGTTTCTGAATTGTTTTCTGAGTTGAGTCTGTCTAAAATTCAAAACCTAAGCTTGCATTCAAAGCTTCTGAAGCATTTAAATTGGTATTTTTTAAATGAACAAAACTTTTCTAAATCCCGTGAATCACAAATCTATTTCATTTCCAGAATTAAAAATCTTTAATAAATGATGTAGAAACCAAAAGCTTGTATTTAAAGAACTTTTAAATCTGATTTCAATGAAAAGCTTGTGAAATGCTTACTTGCAGGCTCATGTTCCCCAGGCTTCTCTTCTCTTTCCAAAGCCAAATCACTGAATTTGTATGCTCTATTAGCGCCCCCACAGCCCCCCCAAAAAATTGATATAAAAATTACAGCTAAATGGTAGGGCTTTAAATTCATGGCTCATGACTAGAGTTGACTGAATTTAAATTGGAGGATAAACGTTAAATTGCATCTGCTAATTCGCAACTGCCCCAAAATAACTAAATGAATACACCGTTAGATTTTAGTACCAATTTAATTTCACTATAAAATAGTTTAAAATACAGATTATCCATGCATGAGTTTGGCTAGTTTACAAATGGGCGTAATCGAGTATTCAAAAATGCAGGAGTTTGATAACTTTTGAAAAATATTTTTTGAGGCTTTATAAGCAAAATAATGGGTAATGTAAATTGTTGTCGATATCTAATTTTAAAACTGATTTGACAGATAATTAGGCATAAGATTTTTTTTAAAATTGGAATAAAATTTACTCAACTGAGAAAATAAACATTTTTTTCGAAGTCGATTTTTTTTTGGAGATTTTTGGAAATTTTTTTATCCTCTTACTCTTGGTCAAAGACAGACAGACATTTTGATATCTTGCTTTACAGAAAAGGAACACGAATAAATTAAAATTGCTGATTCACTCCAAATAAACAAAACACAAAAGGTCAGTCAGTGAAACTTTGTTCTCGTTTGTTTTCTTCTTTTATTTTAAACAATCCAAGCCAAAATTGTCACATCATCTTAACAAAAGTGGCAAAAAGTGCAATTCAATCAAAATCAAGTAAAGTACTACAAGTAACAAATGACAAAATCATAGTGATTTACTTATAGGTGGAGGCGTTTTTAAGAATGATTAGCTTTATACAATCATCAGAAACATTCAACAATCAATTTTACAGGTTACAAGTTACAATCATCACAAAAATTGGGGAATGTATTGTTAAATACAGGTACAGGCGACTAATATAATTTAAATACTGAGGAGTAAGGACAGATCACAGATATATCCGTGGGACAGATAGACTGGAGACAATTTCCTTCCTTAAATCCTTAAATTTCCTTAAGGGATGTCCACCGCGACGCAACCTTTAATCTTCCCCTCTTTCAAGTCTTCCAACACTTTGTTCAAGTTTTCAAATTTTTCTTTCTTGATGCGACAAACGACCTGTCCCTCCGCTGCAAGATTTAGGGCCTCCTAAAATTCGAAATTCGGGTTAATTTCAAAATTGGGCCAATTTACAAACATTTAGGTTTCTGTAGTGGCCTCAAACAGACGCCAAATCTTCAAAGCATTGAAGATTTTGTTTGCTAATTTTGCTATTAGCAACAGCCTTTAACATTTAAAATTTAAATAGTAGCCTAGATATCATTGACTCATTGAGTACATTTATTTTGCCTCAAAATGCGAAGCATTGAACGTGACCTTTGAACGTGACCTTTGAACTTGGCGTAAAGAGAATATATACCAAAAGATTCAGGTTAAAACGTTAGAGATTTCGTAGAGTCACATTCTCAATGGTATATGCTTCTAGTCACAACAATAATTAACAACAATTATTTGTACATTGTACCTGAAGATCCAAGCGAGTGCCAACAATGGATCCTTTAATACTTATAGCATTTAACACCAAATCAAAAATGTCTGCAGTTAGCTGTCCTGGAGGGAGTCCAATAACTACGACAACCCCTCTTGGTCTTAAATATTTGACGGCTTGACCAATGGCGGCCGCGACCGGGGCAATTATCAAAGCGCCATGGGCTCCCGCGCCACCAGTCGCTTTTTTAATCGCTGTTACTACTTCAGCATGTCCGAGCTTAACGTCGACCGCAACTTCTGCGCCCAGCTCAAGCATGAAGGAGCATTTTGAAGTCCCCACATCTAAAAGCAAAGCATTTTTAGTTCCGACTATCCTTAAATTTTCTACTTGTCATAAACTTACCAAGTCCAATAACCCTCATCCCCATGGCCTTTGCATATTGTATGGCGACATGTCCTAAATTTCCGCTCCCTCCCACAATCACCACCCATTGACCTGGCTTGACTTCTGACACTTTTAGTCCCTTATAAACGGTCACCCCAGCACAGCTTATCACGGCCGCTTGGTCATCCGCCAGCCCTTCCGGCACTTTTACCGTGAAATTCCCGTCCACAAGACAGTATTGTGCGAATGTTCCATCTGTGACAAATCCTGTTTGGCGTTGGGACGCGCAAACAGTTTCCCAACCTCCCCAGCAATGTTCGCAAGCCCCACAACTGGTGTGAAGCCATGGGATAACCACCCGCGTCCCGAGCTCAAGATTATTTACATGGTCACCTTTGGCGACGACGACGCCAACACCTTCGTGCCCTGGTGTGAGAGGAAGGGCAGATTTTACATCCCAGTCACCGGCCACGACATGGACATCGGTGTGACACACCCCTGAGGTCGAAATTTTGATGAGGGCCTGTCCCACGCCGGGGGAAGGGAGGGGGATGGAACTTACAAATTGAAGGGGTTGACCATGAGCGACAATGCGAGCTGCGAGCATTGTATTTGCTTGCGACATGTTTGCAGATATTTGCGCCTCAAAACTTTGGAATGTTCAAAAAATTTAAACTTTGACTATTACTTCTTATTAGTTTTACGACGTAAAGTTTTTTCTCCAATTTTTAATTGCGGATGGAAACTATTTACAAAGAAGTTTGCTATGTAATAGTATGTAAATGTTAAATCGTTTTCAGCTGGAAACTGCACGTACACAAAGAACTCACGTACTTACAAGTTATATAAGTACAACAAAATTTATACCTGTGTTATATAATCCATACTGGCTAAAAATACCAACTATAATAGCTAACAAGTTTTGCATGTCAATTGGCAGTAAAAATTAAAAACAAAGATTGGATGCGGCTTGCATACTGCTTATAAGTCGTTTGCCATAAAAGCCTTTATGAGGCAAAATGATACTAAAAATTCATCTTTGTTGTCCATTGCATTGTAAATAGTTGTAAGTGTGATAGTGAATAGACAGCAAATTAAAAATAGCGTGACTTTCTTTTTTGATTTGCAGCTTTCGACGTTATACAGAATAATAAATAAATGGGTTATCCATTCTCAATTATTCTAATAAGTGGAATTTTGGAATTTATGTTGAAATTTTCAACTGGAATTACTGGCAACTGAAAAGGAAGTTGGGAGAAGATATATGCGTTTTGTTTTTTAGACCACACATACTTACATTCAAAAAATATATTTCACATTCTCAAACTCGTCTGCTGTATTTTAAGCTGTAAACATATTTGTCAAAGCCAAAATTTTTAAAAGAAATTAAGATTGAAATTTTTGGTTTGCTCAGTTCATCTACTGAAAATTGCATTTTTTTAAATTAAAAAGTTTTATTTTTTCATATGCATTTTATTTTTTTGAAATTTTGCGAATGTTTTGATTTTTATCGTAATAAATTTAGATCCATTTAGCGACCACTACGCAGGGAACTAAAGAATGCAAATCATTCCAAAAAGCAAAAACAAAAATTGCTTCGATGAATAAAACGAAATGGCACTTGCTTGTTAAATTTTTTTAAAAAAATAACCCACATATATCATCAAAAACTGCTCAACAATTTACAAAAATAATTTTTATGTTGAATAAAACGTACGTAGAATATTTTTCTTAAATCCTAACTGCGAATACCGTGCCCCTTTTAACTTTTCTTCGTTGAATGACAAAAGTCGGGTAGCATCAACTCATCATGATACCCGGGTTTATTACGCAATAAAAGTGTCCCCTCTTTCTCCGATCGATTACTTTCTCTCCCCGAATATTAACGTAAACCCGAGCCCTGGATTTTAGATACTTTCACAAAGAATAAGAATCTTCAGTAGTATTATCAAAACATTTTAAAATTTTAATAATACACATATTTTAAAGTTGCATTAAAATTGGAAACGTTTGAAACGTTTAAACTTGCTAATTGATTAGATACATTTCAAATGTTGAATTGATTGAAATACGTTTGTGTGAGATTGTTGACAATACTTGATTATATCTATCTCCAAATGTCTTTCCGTCCTTAGAGTATAAAATAAAATGGAAACCGCGTCCGTGTCCAGTCTGATGTCCCCAGCTGACCCGCCCCCCGAACTCTCCGGGATGTTTTCCTACCTTTCTAACCGTGCTGGACACAATCGTGGCCATGGTCATGGATTAAGTGGTGGATGTGGTCGATGGGCTTCCGCCTCGTCAGCCCCTAGGTCTTTGTGGACGAAATACTGTCTGCTTTGCAGTGTTTGCGGGAGTGCGGCCACAATTTTAGGAGCCATCTTTTTAGTGATTTCGACGATTTTTCGGTGTTATACGACAAGCCTCGATTATTTTGAAACGGTGCCCACATATCTACAAGCCATTCTGGTAAGATACATCCAATTTTTAAATAAATAGTTAAATCTTACTATTTATATTCAAAATGGGATTTTTCGTCATGGGAACAAGAACATGTCTCTATGACGATGATGTTCTCTGATTTTCAAACTTACCTCCATTTTTGACCTAGATGACATGTATGCAAAGTTTCATTTGCTAATTTGCAGTTTGATTTTCTGCTGCTAGTCAAAAGGAGAGAAAATACTGAATTTTTTGATTCTATGAGTTCTGTATCTAATTTTCCCAATGTGAAAAACCTTTTATAAATTTTATTATACGAAAAGTCCACTAAAGACTATAGTAAAATTAATTAATTCCTTTTACAATTTGTCCACCTTGAAGATGACGATGAAGGGTTAAAAATTTTAGTTGAATACACTTTCTCTTTCTTTCTCTTTTACAGCTCGCAATTTGTGGCGTATCAACAATCGGGTTTTCTTGCAAACGAAATCGTAACATAATTCTGTTGCGGATCACTGCCATTTGGTCCCTCGCATCCGCCGCTCTTTCATCCGTAATTACAATCACTACATCCCTAATTCACATGAATCGTCTGCAAACTCTCAAAGAATGCAGTTATTCGTATAATCCCCCTGCTTGCAGTTGTTACACGCAACTATACGGGGGTCACCCCGAAGGGGAACTTGAAGGGGAGGGGGCAGGGGGCGTGTCCGCATATGTATTTGAAAATACCCCGGATTGTGAAGTCATCCATGGAATTCTTTATTCAAGTTTAAGGGCCGTCTTTGCAATTTCTGTGGTCTCCGTGCTGCTGTCCATTTTTCTCTGCATGCTTCTCTATCAGTTGATTGGGTAATGAAAGCTAAAGCTACTGCTGTTTGTTTGTTATAACACTTTGTAATGGCGTTAACATCTTACATTTTCTTTCAAATTCATGACCCGTGTTTAACAATCTCTTACATCGCTTCGGTTGTGAAATTTAGTAAATTGAGTCTTTATACAAAGTCAACTATAGGCCAAAGCTAGAATCATTCTAAAATTCCCGTTCTAAAATTCCAGACACGAACGAAAAAAAGCATATTGGTCGCGCATCCGAAGGATAAACTCTGATTGGTCAGCCGACTTTATCGCCTGTCTTGCGCACCCACCCGGTGGCAACGTTCCCATTGGTTGGGGACCACCCCCACCATACGAAGAGGTCGCAAGCTTGCAGCCACGCCAACGACCCCCGCTCCGTCTAGTAAACTCACATTCAGAAAACTCATTCCAACCCCCAAGACCACATCCATTCAGCCCCACAATAACGTCGGTTATTGACCCCGTGGCGGTCTTTCGTCATCATCATTCTCTTTCACATGTAGACAACCAGCGGGAGCCGCAACCTGTTCATCCAGCGGTATCGTCACGAGGATTATCCATGTCTTCAATCACGTCTTTCTCTATCCCTGCGACAACCACTGAAAACGACGCCGTTTTGTCGTCAATCACTGATGCAAACACGGCAGCTGAAGCTGCGGCTAACTCTACAATATCTGGCGGTAGCATTTTTGCAGATTCTTTAGAAGAATTTGGGGCGGTGCTTGGAGATGAAGATGCGAGTCTTTTGCAATCACAGCTCAAAATAGAGAAAGGATTATTTTTTGGTAAAATAACTTCCCTACCTTCATCACCATTTTTTCAGAAATCGGGAAAATTTTCAAAAAAGGGGACGAGTGCAACAAATTTGAGGTTTCTTTCAGAGACAACACGAAGACGGTTGGGAGAAATTGCAATTGCCGCTGGGAAAAATGGACGAAAAGCTATTTGGAAGCCATTAGGCGGGCAAAATCAGAAAAAATTGAGCAGTTGTCCAAATAGTCCAAAAGTAAGATGCGATGTAGAAAAGTCCAATAAAAGGTCCTTAAATGAAGTTAATTTTTATTAGAATTATTAGGGTTTGTTAGTCTAAAATTATTTTTGTAAGTATAGACAATTAAAACAACATTAGAGATTGAATAAACCGGAAAAAATATCAAAATGATCAAAATGATTTATTTCATTTAAGGGTGCCTCCCTAACACCCCTAACAAGATCTTCCGACAGCTTTTGAACTAAAGGCCCCCATTCTTAAATATATTGGAAATTTGAAATTGATA
>JAQIXN010002696.1:0-10548 GCA_034698145.1 Proisotoma minuta | reverse complement strand
CAGATCTAAGTAATTGGTTTCTCTTTGAGATTCCGAAAACCGCTTGTTAATTTGTTTGGGCGTTTATGAAATACACGACTTAGAAATTGGTTCCAAATAAGTGACCCACCCTCTGTAATGTATTTAAAAAGTCGCTTTCTGAGAAAAATAGTTATATTTAGGCAATGATAAGGTCAAATGCAACAGATGAAAAGCATGGATTTTTATCACAAATATATTTAGCTGTTCAAATAAAGAGATGTTAAGGACATTTCTAAAATTTTAAAATTCTGAAAGAATATCTGCAATTTGCTTGTTTGTTTGTCTTATAAATTGCAGATAAAATATAATGATAACAAAACTAGAATTTTCTCTGAAATTTTTGGAATTATACAATTTTCTTTTTATGCATTCATATAAATGTTTTATTAGCTTTCCTAAATTTCTCCGATATTAAAAATTGTTTTGCATGCTGTCACTTTCACTTCGTTTTTAAATAGATATTTATTCTTACTTCTTAGATATGAAAAGAAGCAGCAGAGCCAAAGTTGTTTAAAAGTTTTGTCCAATCCCACAATCCAAAGAGAAAGGGAACCTGATGCAAATATGGAGACAAATGCCTGAAAAAATTTGAAGTGACAGAAATTTGTGCTACTGTTCATTTCATTTCCTTTATAAAATGTAATAGCTTACCAAGTGGGCAATCATACAGCTCACAGGCCTGTAAATTCACAGAAAAAACTTCTAACCATTTAAGTATGCATAGAGCAAAGACACAATCAATTTAGACACTTTAGTTTTTGCATTTAAAATGGTTAAATCAATAGTGTAAAAATCTGAAATTTTTACAGAATCTTCTATTGTTATCCATCTTCACATTACAAACATTACATTTGTATATCTAACAGACCTGACTATAATTCGTTATCCTTCTTTTATTTATTTTTCTTTGTGATCTACTTCCTAATCGCTTTTACGGAAGACTTTGAAATTTTTCACCTATTTTTTTTCAACAGAACCAAAATTTCCTCAGATTTTTTGTTGTTTCCTTAAGCTTTGAGTATTAAGTTTCAAAAAATGTCAAAATCTTTTAAATTGGCAAAAGATTTGAGAAATTAGGAAGATTCTCATCTTAATGTACTAACTACTTATTTTCGTGAATTTTTTCCTTAACACATATCGCACAACGTACCCTCGACTAGAGCGACCAGAATATCACATTTTTGATTTTTTGATGCTCCTTCATATAAGAAATCAGAATGTCAATCACGAATTCGTTTAAATTTATTTCGGCGTTAATAATGCCTTTGTGGACGCATGGCTCTGAAATATCGCAAAATTGGACCAACTCCCACATATGTATATATTTCTTAGGAAATTTTTCAAAGTACTTTGTTTTGTTTTTAGTTCCGAGTTAAAGGCGATAATTTGGATTTAAAAAGTGACTTCCTCCAGTCACATCTTGGTTTTGAACGACGTACGACTCTTATTTATTAATTTTTCCCGATCTTCTGTATAACTTTCTGAGGAATTCTTTTTGTTCAGTTTTATCTCCAATTTATAGAGTTTAGTGGGATATAAATATATTTTATCTATGTGGAGTTTTTTTCCAGTAGCAGGAAAGAATGTACTGACATTGTTCTCAAAACTTATTTCTTTCGACTTCAACTTTCAGTGGCTTGAAAGTGAATGTTGTTTTCTTTGTAATTTTTAAAAATTGACATTTTTGGATTCTCTAAACCTTTCTTTGTAACTTTTATTTGTAAAACGGGCACATATATGAAGTTTAAAGTGAAGCCACGATTTTTTAAAATCTTTGTCAATCACTTTTTTGTACTTATACAAAACACGATTTGCAAGTTCTCCCCTTTAGACTATCGTCAAAAGTTTATTATTCATTGGAATTTGACGAAATTTTTACAGCTTGTGTAGAAAATATGCATATTGTAAAAAAAATAAAATATTCTGGAAATTTTCGACTAATTTTTATGGCCTGAAAACCAAAGTGTCTAAATTGATTGTATCTTTACTCTAGCCCGGGAAAATAAAATTAAATCTGATACTCCCATTATAATAAAGACATGTTGGATTAAATTGCTTATTTAAAGAAAAGCTCAAAGTTATGTCTCTCTAATAAATTATTAAAGCTTCCCCATCCTAAAGCAATATAAATGAAACTTGAATTAAACCAATACAAAGTACTTACTAATTAAACTTCAAATCCATCCGCACCTGACCGAAAATTCAGTTTATAAAATATTGGGGTATTCAAAACTCTAACAAATCTTAGAATCTCGTAATATTAATCTACAAGGTTTAGAAAATACAAATGCAGCATATAAAATTTGAACTTTAACCTTTTTTCTTACTTGGAAATTATTTAATCAATTGAAATAAATAAAGTCATTCATCTTCAAAAAACAAACTGAGTTATCTTTTCTTAATTAATACATTTATAAAAATATTTGTTTCATAGAATTATATGAATCAATCAATTACCTCGATATATTTGGTTCAATATCTAGATTATAAAATGCCCCGTCTGTTTGTAATCTTTTTTGACCGAAACGCTCATCTGCGCACGCGCCAACCTTAAAGTAAAACTTAGACTGGCTGGGGGTCAAAAAAGTTAAAAGAAATAAATTTTAAAGAAAAAAGAGGGTGTTTAGGAAAATAAATGGAACTTAATTTTTCCGTGTAATAATAGGGTATTACAAACGAGTAAAGGGTGTTTGTATTTTTTGGTATCCATGCAAATATATTTCGATTTTTAGGTTTCTATTTGAATATTTTTTTATGAAATCAGTTTGTATTTATATGTAATTATAGACCCAAAGCATCGTTCAAAACCATTTTCAATCAAATTTGATCGATTTAAGGCTTTTTCGTTTTCTACCCCATAGGAAATTTTTCTACCCCCACAATTTCTAAACGGCTTGACCGATTTTGCCCATCTTCGAACTCCTCCTTCCTATTGGGTAGTAGAACAACTGTGCAAAATTTGGGGACGATTGGTTAACCCGTTTGGGCCCTATCGTGTCTCACACGGACAGACAGACAGACATGACGGTTACATAGGCCCTGACTCGGGCTAAAAGTTAATAGAAATTAAATTTTCGGGAATAATTTGCGTGGTCAAGAAAGTTTAAAGATATAAAATATCGAGTCGTTTTATTCCTTGGAACTTTCGATGGAACCAGAAATTGTCAAGTCTTGTCAATACTCTAAAGTTTCGGTCAATTCGGTTCCATTCCATGGGACTTTCAGGGGTTTGGCGTGGCGCCATGGATTTGGCTGAATATAGCGCATGCGTTGAAGACGGGTTTGAACAGAAAATATTACAGCCAGACTGAACATTTTATAATGTAGAGATTTATATAATTTTTACTGGTTAATAAATGATATAGGAATAATGTTTCTCAAAATAAATTTAAATGTTTAATTGTAAAAAACACTGAATTGATTAAAATTTTATTTACAAACCGTAAATGAATCGCCGAAGGCGTGGTTTTCCGCTTGTAAATAAATAACAGCCTAAAAACGATATTTTTCAAAAATCTGTAACTTTTGATTGTATGAATTGAGACTGGATATTTCATTTGAAGCATGTTGGCTAAGTCTAGGTCAACTTTAAAAAAAAATATCTGATGCATGGTCACGAACCACACTTTGAGATGTAAGATCGCTGTTTTGATCTAATTTTGACTTTCGGCATAACATATCTCAGGACTATTCGGACCTTGAGACCTGAAAATTTGAGAGATTACTAATATCACATAGGTCTATCTATCGCAAACATTTTCCGCCCCACAAAAATTTAACTCCAAAAAATTTCCAAAAAATTTCGATTACAAAAGTAACCATGGGAAACATGAATTTCATATTCGTTTCCCCGAAATGTAAAAAAATGCTTTGTCCATCTATTAACATTGAATGGAACGTCCGGGATTGATTAATAAAATTCGAGCATATGCTGTCAGTGCACAAAGGGACGATTGGCCAAAATTATGGAAAAAAGTCCCTGGGGATTTTTTAATTAATGTTTATGCATATTATGAACCCCTACGGTCAAAATAAGGTAATTTTAAATTTTTGACCAACCACACCCCCAAGTGGGGGGTAAATTTTTTTTGCTGATTTTTGACTTTTTGAGATATGGAAATAAAAGATTGAGCTATTCTAAGGTTTTCCTGAATTTATGAGTCAAATCGCCCCAAAATTGGCCAAGTTATATCAGGTTGAATTTTAAAATAGCCTTTTTGGGCCAAAAAGCGCCACCAAAATAATTATGCTAATTAATAAATAATTAAATAATTATTTTAACCAAAAATATTTTAATAAGGGCAAGCGCGCCGCCCAAATTAAAATTATTTCCGGATAATACTGTCATAGCGCAACATTGTGCAATAAATATGGAGACGCGCGGATCAATAGCAAAAAAGTTATAAAGGTTTCAAAATTTTAGGTTCCCTGATCTGGTTATAACACAGCGTTCATAGTTACAGTCTCACATTACCCCAACAATTAGGGTATCAAAAGAAAGGTCTTGTCATGCTGAAAAAGAAAATGTATACTTTGTGGGGTCTGCATTAAAGGGGTAAGATTTTATGACCAATTCAGACTATATTTTATTTATAATTGAGAATTATATAGAGTTTTTCCTTGTTAAACTATACAAATATTTGACATCGCATAATTCTCGACCCCATAATTTCGGACCACAAGTAGTATACATTTTCTTTTTCAGAATGACAAGACCTTTCTTTTGATACCCCAATTGTTGGGGTAATGTGAGACTGTAACTATGAACACTGTGTTATAACCAGAGCAGGGGACCTAAAATTTTGAAACCTTTGTAACTTTTTTGCTATTGATCCGCGCGTCTCTATATTTATTGCACAATGTTGCGCTAAGACAGTATTATTCGGAAATAATTTTAATTTTGGCGGCGCGCTTGCCCTTATTGAAATATTTTTGGTTAAAAATGGGGCTTTTTGGCCCAAAAAGACTATTTTTAAAATTCAACCTGATATAACTTCGCCAATTTTGGGGCGATTTGACTAATAATTTCAGGAAAACCTTAGAATAGCTCAATCTTTGATTTCCATATCTCAAAAAGTCAAAAATCGGCAAAAAAAATTTACCCCCCACTTGAGGGTGTGGTCGGTCAAAAATTTAAAATTACCTTATTTTGACCGTAGGGGTTCATAATATGCATAAACATTACGGAAAAAATGCCCAGGGACTTTTTTCCATAATTTTGGCCAATCGTCCCTTTGTGCAGGGTGTCCAAAAATCATTAATTTGCCAAAATCTCAAATTCCCCGGGCTATTTATATCTCAAAACGTGTAGCATGTATACAAGCTGCCTCCAAAAATGATTTTAACCCAAAATCCCATTTTGGCCCACCCTGTACGAGTATAAAGTGGTTGGTGTGGTCATCCAAGCATGAATTTATTTATTGGATGGTTTTTGGTTCCGTTTGGACAATTGATCTGGAAAGTGGACACTCGTCGCGGTCAATTGGCGTGAGTAAATTCACACAATTTCCCTCAACCTCAACCTGTCAGCCAAAATACATTCATCCCAATTCACTTACTACATTTCCCCCACACCCTGTACATTTGCCCATATATCCTGCCCCTCTCTCTTTTCAGTTGAATTGTAAAGTTTCAATTCATCTCCTGCTGGGCCCAGCCAGCAGCCCACACCTGTCACAAATAGATAGAAATCAAATGTCTCAAATTGCCTCATCTTTCTCCGAATTTCGGTTTGCACACGGGTATAAGACGGATGGGGCAAATTGAAACGCTTAAGTAGTATAATTGTGTACAGGGTGTCCCAAAAATTTTATTAGTATCAAGTCTGCAGTGTCTGCAAATGGACAAAACAAACTATGTACAATGTTTTGGCGTGTCAAGTCTGAAATTGTCAAAAAGTTGATGTAAAAAATGGAAGAAAATGTGACCAAATTTTGTCCCCGTCCCTTTAAAGTATCCTAAAAGTTAAGCATGTGTTTAGATACAAATTAATTTAAGGTAAAATGAAATAATTGCTATATAAATAGATGCGGACCAGTATAAAAGATCAGCTTCTAATTACCTACAGAATTTTCTATTTGTTGGGTGTTTTTGAATCAGTTTTATTCAAAATTAGGCAATTTTCAAAAATTTAGAGGACTAACAACAGGGCCAAATTGTAACTTATTTTAGGGCCACCTTTTAAAGCCTTTCCCCATCGAGTCCAAATCAAATCATTGCGTAAGAAGCTTTTGAGCGTTATTTTGCATTTTGCATAAATTTCCTGCTGAGTGAAGGGATGAAATTTAAGAGGCTAATAATCTCAATCCCAATTTATTCGAGTGCAATTTAAAAGCCTCTTCAAATATTTTATCCCATCCTTCAAATATTCTCTACCATTTATTTAAGATGACAAAATTTTCTTGTTGTCAACGACGAATAATTTTAAAAAGCTTTTTATCAAATTGTTGCAATTTCCGAGTACAATATTTTTTTTATTCTTGTTTAAAGACAAAGTTGACCCTTTAATAAAAATTAAATATTTTTTAGATTTTATCAAAGAATTCTTCAATTTAGAAAAATTAAATTATAAAATGGAATTACAGGTGACGAATATTTATTATCAAAAATTCTCATTTTGTCAATTCTTTTCACTAAAAATTGGAATTTCAATAGACACAACTCATTTTACTAACTTATAATTTAGGAATTTTTTAAGCATATGCAAATCCATCAAAAACTTACAAAAAAAAACAACAATTTGAATTCAAATGTCACATTCTCAATAATTCCTCATTCCAAATCCCAAAAGAGTCCCAATTTCTTCCAGCTCATGCTTTTAATTCCACATCTCATTTTATAAAACACTACAACCTTCATCTCATTCCTCAGAGAACCCAAAATTCCACATTTCATTGCCCAAAAATTCAAAATTGAAATGTCTGTAATTTTTTCAGGCGTTTTGCTCACACATTTGTAAAATCCTCCTGGAATTGGATCTTTTTTGGAATATTTTGAACAAAGTTGACATATGTGAAGCTTTCCCTGCCTGCTTTTAAATGTTGAGTGCTGAATATTGGATTTGTATTTTGTATTTGAGTGGAATTGAATCCACGAGGGCTTTAAATCCACGACTCAATTTCCAATGCAATTTTCCACCTTAGCTTGGCTTAAACTCCACTTTTACGGGAAATAAATCTCATCAAATTGAACCATAGGTGAGCTGGGGGAAATGCCAAAAGATTTTTTGGGCTTTGTTATCTGAATAGTTTGTCTTTCTGTCTGTTTTGGAACTTTTTTGGATTTTTTAGGTGAGAAATTGAGAAATAGTGTCAAAAATCAAGGATTTTGAACGCATTATGTGTCTGTCTGTCTGTCAGTTCAATATTTTGGAAAAAAATAGTCACTTTTAATAATATTATGTCCCCCATGCAAAAATCGTCATCTTATAAAGTGTACTGTTAAAAAGAAACTTTCAAAACAAGTTAATTTTGAAAAAGGAAACAAATCAGGGGTCAAAATTTGTCAAAATTCAACAAATTTCTCCGCTACATTGCTACATCATTTTACCCATGGACATAAGTTGGATATTTGCATATGTCCGCATAACTTTGTATTTTGGGCCCATTTACACAACTTTCCATGTAAGAAAGTGGAGCATGTAACAGCATTTGGGAAATCCAATAAACTTTACAATCTTTTGCATACTTGAGCTGATTGAGCAAGACATTTTAAAATTGTCCTGTATGTATTTTATTTTACTGCGGAGGTGGAAAAATAAAATTGTAAATTTTCAACAAGTTTTTCGCACTTTGCACCAGCATCACCATTGCATTGTTGAATGGAATACAATGTAGTTACAATATTGTATTGTGTGTCCAAGTCCCATTGTTGGGGCCCATTGTTGGCTAATTTATGGACACCCTTTGCCGTGTAAGGGGAGAGGGAATGAAAGGATCAAGGGCTCATCATCTGTCCCCAACTCTCCTCTGTCATTACCAATTTGGGGCAGGACAGCCTTAAACTTCTCCCCAACCTTTGAACATGCTTTTGTTCCTAATGCCATGTTTTTGGCTAAAAATAGAAAATTTATTGAGCAGAAAATAAATACAAATAGAGTAATTAGGATTGGTGTTTGAAAAATGTCAAAAAAGCTCAATTTTTAGGAGAATACAGGTAAACTTTTGCAAATTAAAAAATAAGATTCTAGTTCAAATACAAAAAAGGTTTGTAAAAAGAAAACAAACTAATAAAATACTCATTTTTCCATCATAAGTATGACCCTGTGATACATTTCTATGTAAATTATTGGTTTTGACCTTTTGAATAAAAATAGAAAAGAGAGATAAATACAAAAGAAATTAATGAGCATTTGTATTTCAATTTTGGTCCAAAAATGTTATTATTGTCAAAGAGTCCCATTATTTGAGACAAATAAAATTATCGTCGGCAACTTCAAAAAAATGGCTGTTGAGCTTGAATATGAAATTTATTTTTAAAAAAATGCTTTGAACACAATCTAACAAATTTAAATCTTATTTCCAAAATGCGTGTAAATTGGAAGTTTTAAAATATTTTAAATCTTTTTCATCATCAAGTCACAAAAACGGCTTTTTCTTTGAGCTGTACTAAAAATTTGAGATGCATTTTGACACATTGTGTATCCAAACTTTCTCCAACATTTTTTTTGAAAATATACACATTTCCCCAGCCTCTGGGTCTCCCTCTCAGCCTGTGGAATGTGACAAATGTGGCAGCCATTATGATCACAGAACAAGATTGCATTTTCCGTACTTTTGATGAGGACTCATTTCCGCTCTTCAAAGCACAAGCCAAGAAGTCTTCCCCAATTACAGCAGCCAACAAAGGCAAGGCCTATTTATCCCATCCCCTCTTCCTATTTATTTTCTGTACAGGGTGTCCAAAATCTCCAATATAAGTAGTTATAAGATGTCTCAAATTTTGATTACCAAAACGTACGAAACACTAAAAATTTTAAAACCGTCAAAAAATGGAATCTTAGAGGTGTATAAATGTTTTTTTTTTTAAATGGAGAAGAAAATGCAACTGACTTTAATTTGAGACTGTGTCAGTTTAAAGAGGATTTTAAAGTTTTATTGTCTATACAATTTCCATGAATTTCCTAAAAATTTGCAATAATTTAACGCCAATTTCCGAAATATTCTTTGCAAAAAGACTCCGCTCCAATTTAAGGAAAATTTTTATATATAAAATTTCCTTTAAACTAATTTTTCAACTGCAGAATCACTATCAATTCCAAATTTGTACACCCGCTACCCTCAAAATCTCTTAAAAATGGCCCCAAATGCTGTCAAATTTGGTCAAAAATATCCAAAAACTTTGTAAATGTTGTAAACCATTTTGGCCACCCTGTACATTCCCATCGGCTGGCCTGACTTGAGGCAGATTGGTCGGAAATGAGATTCTTGGGAGAAGAAAATTGTCATTTGGTAGAAATAAATTGTTTTGCCGTCCCAGGTCAACTTCACTTTCGGAGCCTGCTTTAAAGTCCGTAGTGGGAAAAGGGTTAACGGCTAACAGCAAGCATTTTGATTTCATTTGCTTTTTTCAACGGGGAAAAGCAAATGGGGGAAAATCTCGTTAACTTTCTCACTCTCAATTCTCAATTCCTAATCTGAAATCCCATCTAGAATAAAAATAAAAAATGAATGTTTTGTAGCCATGGATACAGGGTTTGGGGAATGAGACGGATTATGGGGTAAGTTGCGGCAAATTGAAAGGATAAGTATTTAGATTGTTATCTGATTTACAATTTACAAGATTCAAAAGTAGGGACAAATAATTTTTTGAAGTTTTCTCCCATTTCAAAACTTTTATTTTGCAAAGTTGTAGTTCTACAATGTTTACTTGATTTCAACATTTTACTACAGCTTTATTTTATGTTTGTGAGGTTTTGGATCTTTTAAAGTAGCGAAGAAAGCATCTTTACCTGCAACTCAATTTTGCATCTACACAACTGAAACTTATGTATATGCCTATAAAGCACCATAGGTGACGAAATATCTCATTTTTGCAAATCGGCTCATATCATAAAATAAATATTTTGAACGCAAGTTGAATTTTAGCCTCAGAGAGACAGACTAAAATATATCAAATTTTCCTTCTTAGCTCAGCAAAATTGAGCAAATTCGCTTTTCTAAATTATTATTTCAACATAATAAAAATAAATTTCCAAGTTAAGCTTATCAGAAGGATTAAATTATTTTATGAAAATAATTTGGCATAAATATGCATAGTTTGTGCCGTATGAAACAAAATAAACGGTCCGGTGTCAAATCCAACTGCAAATAATAAAATATTTTGTTTCCAAAATCATTGCCTACCTTAATCTCACTCTAAAATTACTTGAAACAGTATAAGCGTTTCCATGGTTACCCTCCAAATTAAATATTTACCCATGATCCGTTGAAATGCATGCAAACGTAGCTCCGACTTTCCCCGTAACTTTCTCCCCACAGACTTTCCCCCATCTCTCGCCTCTTCCCCAAATTTCTCCACTTTCTCCCA